>JARKHS020031199.1:0-142836 GCA_030143305.2 Amblyomma americanum
TAATCCTTTATGCTGCTTGGTTTCTGTGGCTGTTAACTTTTGTCATATTTACCTTCTTTCGTCTGTTAATTGCTTAACCAGAGTCTCAGTTCTGGCAGCCTTGATGCCCTAGGAAGCGTAACAGGGTTCACACCAAGCTCCTGCCCTCTCCGTTCCACTATTTTCCACGACTGAACAGAGGTAATACAGGCCGTATTACGTCCGCCGCTTGTGGACAAGAATGGCGTTTCAAGCTTAGTACAGATCACAGAGGTAAACTTAAAAACCTTCCGAAAGCAAAAGGTCTGACACTCGTTCCCGTCACTCAGTTGGTAGAGCACCGGACACATAGTTCGGAGGTCGTGGTTTTGGTTCTCACCAGCCACTTGTTTTTTTCTTCTGGTTTTGTAAGAAATTCTCTTTAAGAGATAAAATATTCTCCATAATCTTTATTGTTCTGTAACTGCCGAGATACTGCATTAGAAAAAATTAAAACATCACAGAATAAAGCACTGTTTTTAAGCAATCCTTCTGGACGCATGGAGCTACATGTTCCGCCGTGTTCTGTCTCCAGTGTCGTTATCGTGACTTCCGTTCTCAATTGAACTTCTATGTAGGCATTGCGATGTATCTTAATTACAAAAGTCAAGCTAGCGAAAATAGATATTCTATAAAATGAAATGTATAGTCAAGAAAGAAGAGAACGTGGATTTTTTCTTCTTAAATTTTAATTCGACATCTCATAAAACATAAAAGACAGAAAAAACACACTTCAACGAGTGCAAATCTAGTAATAAATTGGTAGGATGAATTTTTCATCAGTGTATTAAACCATGCTATGCAACTTTGTACTCAGTCAGTGTAAAATTTTACTTCCAGAATATAACAGACGCCGCATACACAGCGATGAGTACTAATACCAGGTATTCGTGCCCACTGGGACTGTGCAACAGTGAGAAGTGCGAAGCCTCGGGTCTATTTTTGAGTTGTTGGAAACAAAATACAGCTGCTGTTACTGAGAGGAAGTTGGGACAAGGAAGATAGACTGAAGCAAACCGCTGCGTTAATGCAATTGTTTTTCAGCCGGGCGGCCTGTGTAAATAATGATTGCTTGTCTATGTACCTTAATGGTTAAATAAAAGGCTGTAAGTTGGTGTATGAAATTAATAGAATCATTGTCACCATAAAACGCTTTGCTGGGTAGTCACCTTCCATCACTGAACACCAGCCACCGCTTTATTTATTTCAACATCTCTACATAAACACTGCAGGCGCATCTCCAACCTTTAGTCTAAAGCGACGCTTCAGTGCTCCAAGAATATCGCGCGTTGAGCGTGGGCACGTAAGCTCTGCTACCCGCTGCGCTGCACGCTTTTGAAGGAAAAAGCTTCGCTACGCTACGTAAAGCAGCCTTCCGGTAGGCAGCACAACGATCTCGAACGACCTTTAGACCAACCAAGGATAGCATTGCATAGCCATGTGTGCTAGAGTTATGGTGCCGAGCCCTTGACCGCTGACCTTGACCCATGACCTTCAGTTGACTGTTTTCATTGATAATGGGTGACATTTGGCTTGACCTTTGACCGTAAGAACATCCTACGTGGTGATGTGAAACCACCTGATGACAT
The DNA here is from genome assembly GCA_030143305.2 of Amblyomma americanum. Taxonomy (NCBI): domain Eukaryota; kingdom Metazoa; phylum Arthropoda; class Arachnida; order Ixodida; family Ixodidae; genus Amblyomma; species Amblyomma americanum. Next base: position 1,608 of record JARKHS020031199.1, read on the forward strand.
CCGATGGGGGTGTCGTAAGACCTTGTGATACCACGTCATATTCACGTGGTCGTTTGAGTACATACAGAACGGTTGTCGCGAGAGTGTAGCCGAGCTGCCATGGACGAAGCTCAGACGCCTAGCAAGTTTGCTTGCTTTTCGCTGAATTCCAGGGTTCGCCAATTTTTTAATGTTCATCTCTGTTCAGCCGCTGGTTTGTCATCAGCTAAGGAATCCCGGAGCACGATCTTCATGTCAAGAGGCTAGTGAACTCCTCGTAATTATCTATGTCCGGTGATGGTAAAGTCGGTGGCCAAAGGGTTGCCTTCTGATGGGCTTCCCCCTTGCGAGGAGCGATGGAGAGGACGGCAGAGAGGGTGCTAGCGCTAATCAACGCCACAAATTGCCATAATAGCAGCTGAGAGGAGCGCAGAAAGGTGCGAGGAGATGGAGTCGGTTACGAAGCATTCGAGTTACTGCCGCTGACCGGTCCTTTCCGACTGCAAATTTAAGATGCGACAAAAAATAAAGAAAGTGACAGTGCAAAAATTGAAAAATATTATTATAAATGCAGCTTAGCACAAGGTTTAGTTTCTTGAAATATACGCTGATTTTTCGAAAGGATTTGATTTATACAATCATAACTTGTTATTGCGTAAACTGAAGCATTATAACAGTAGGTGTATTAAACCTACCTGTGTAGAGCTCAAACTTAATGAGAAGAAGCAGGTCATGGAACACAACCACATGCTGTCCAGCTCAGATACATTTAACTGGCGTGGCGCAAGGCAGCATTTTAAAGGCCCTCTTCTCTTTCTCATAGAGTGAAGTGCGCTACAACTTTTTATGGCCTGAACCAAAACAGACTTAGAGTGCGCACCCTATTCTGTCTTTGCTTCGTTTCTGCCCTTAAAAGCTTAAAGCGTTTCGCCATGATGAACAACCAACTGCGCCAAACTTTTCACACTTTTTTTCTATTTATGTAATATGCTAACGATTTATGTAGCACACTACCAGCCTGCGTCGTAGCGTTCCCGCACGACCTTACTACGTTGTAGCAAGCAATACTTCCAAATAATTACCAAAATACGGCAGACTTTTTTGTAATACTTGCGTTAATGGGCAGAAAAAATCTGCTAAAAGTTATTAGAAACAACAACAATAATAATAATAATAATAATAATAATAATAATAATAATAATAATAATAATAATAATAATAATAATAATAATAATAATAATAATAATAATAATAATAATAATAATAAAGTTTTTGGGGAAAGGAAATGGCGCAGCATCTGTGTCATATATCGTTGGACACCTGAACCGCGCCGTAAGGGAAGGGATAAAGGAGGGAGTGAAAGAAGAAAGGAAGAAGAGGTGCCGTAGTGGAGGGCTCCTGAATAATTTCGACCACCTGGGGATCTTTAACGTGCACTGACATCGCACAGCACACGGATGCTTATAAACAAAAAAATATATACAATTCACGAACTCAAAATAAGCAGTTTTATAATGACATCAGCCTGACGCTGGGGAACAAAAGGTTAGATGTAGTTCCTGCAGTAAAATTCCTGGGCTTCGTATTCTCTGAAACTCTAAAGTGGAAGACCACACCTGGTGGTGCTGACTGGAAACACAGCGTGAAACCAAGCTCCGGAATCTGCCTTCCTTGCACAGCTAAATTGGCGCTCCGACCTGAAACGGCCATCTCATGCAAATCGGTGTGTCTCCAGTGGCGTACCGACTCAATTGCCCAAATTGATCGCTTTTCTGCTAAAAACCGACAATGTAAAGGTGCAAACCATGCCCAAGCATCACTAAGCCTAATCACGCAGCTGGACTCCGTTGATATAGAAGCGGCGTGGTTGCCACCGCCGCCACGTGCCCCCGATAGTTATCCTGCGGAAGCGCACGCCCATACCGTCGAAGCGCGCGCTCAAACCACAAAAGACGACCTTGACACGACTGACCCGCCGCGGTGGCTCAGTGGTTAGAGTGCTCGGCTACTGATCTGGAGTTCCCGGCTTCGAACCGGACCGCGGCGCCTGCGTTTTTATGGAGGCAAAACGCCAAGGCGCCCATGTGCTGTGCGATGTCACTGCACGTTCAAGATCCCCAGGTGGTCGAAACTATTCCGGAGCCCTCCACTACGGCACCTCTTTCTTCCTTTCTTCTTTCACTCCCTCCTTTATTCCTTCACTTACGGTGCGGTTCAGGTGTCCAACGATATATCAGACAGATACTGGGCCATTTCCTTTCCACCAAAAATCAATTATTATTATTATTACACGACTGACTGTTTTACCCCCCTCCCCCGGTTGAAAGACAAGCCAAAGATTCCGATGAAGTCTTTCGTAACGCTGAAGACCACGGTCACAACGGCGTCAGACGCACTGAACATCGCACAAGTGAGACCATACGAATCCCTTCAAGCCACAGCTTCCACAGCGAAGTTGGAACCCTATGAGGAATATGCCCCGACCCTTCAAATTCTGTTCTGTCAGAATGTCATTCTCCTAAAGGCCTTCAACGAAATAACTGCCCAAAGATAGCTGCAGTCACCACGTTCTCTGCTCATGACACATCGTCGAAGATTATGTGCCGGCCCTCGGGATTTCGTGTCGCTGCATATTTCACGCGATAGGAAGCCTCTATTCGGCGCGGGACATTTAGAAAGCCTTGAATCGTGGCATCCAACGATCCTGTCCACTCGCATTATGGGGGGCACAGAGCCGGTGTTAATAATGTGCGAGGGCACCCACCTACACACACACAACGTTTTCGATCGTGGCATGTACAGGTGCAAGCCTAAGAGACCCAATGCCGTGAGCTGCAATAGGTGCCGAAAATGTGAACATCGCGTGCTCAACTGCCCTCACCATCGTACATTTCAACGCTGGCGCACTTGCTCAACACAGCTTATCAAACAAGACGCAAAGCACCGTTGTTCCGCCGATTTTTTCCACTGCGGTTGAACCCATCCCACATTCTACCGGACCCGTCCCGTACAAAAATAGCACAACCAAAAGAGCCATAAACCCTCATTTGTCCCAAGGATTAATATCTGGAAAAAGCTGGAAGCGTCAGAGCAAGAGCAGAAGCCGCCAAATTCCCGATCGTTCAATACAAAGCAACCATCGACTGTTTATTGAATGTCGTCTGGTGAACCAAACATAAAGCACTCGCAACCCCATCATCCTCTAAGTCGCGATGACTTCTCTCCACTGGCCTCGGCCAAACAGAAGACTTCAAGACAACCCCAGCCCTGTCCCTGGCATCCAGACGTCCAGGAGCAGTCAGTTACCCAACGTACGCTCCAAACACCAGCTACGCTTCCACCACCGGGTAAGCTAGGCCAGCCACCTGCTATGCTTCCCCCAACACATTCCTCTTACGCATCTCTCAACCTACGCCAATATCACAACTGACAGTTATATTAAACACATTAACGATCGAAATGACCCCGTAATTTGGTTCTTTGCCGAAAAAATAGCAGCGATTCGCCCAGCGTTCGATATCATGCGTAATCTTCTCAGTAACCACCTGCATGATGAGAGCGCATGAAATTCCTAGCTCAAACTTTCAAACGTTCTCGTCTATCTATATCCACTGAAACATTTGCTCCATCCTCTTCTTCTCTACCCGAGAAGTGTGCTAACTAGCTTAGACACGGCTGTAAACAATAACATAGACACACTACAGTGGAACCGCACAAACCTAAATACCAATCTAATCCTCTGTATTCACTGGCTGATGACTTTACCCTCGCAACCACACATCATTCTCATCAAGGAATTACGTGCTCGTAATGGTATCCCTGGATTCCAGGCCCTACGTGCTTCTCATGACAGCGACTGCGCACCATTGCTTAGCACTTACCTTTGTCAGGACCTTCAATTATGGCCATCGATGTCATCTGCTTGTAACCGCACTGTAACCGCACTGCTTGTGCGATCTGCCTTACTTATCTTCGCGTCCTTGGCCCTTCAATATTTTGTTAATCACCCTACAGAGTACACACTCTTCAAGCCACTCATTCACTTTAGCTCAAGGTTGCATCATGGCTCCCCACTTCTTATAGGTGGAGATTTGAATGCTCCGCACGTTACTTGTGGTTATCCGCGCACCTGCCGACATGGGCGCAGTCAGCCAGGTTCTTGCTAACTCTTCCACGCTTCTCCGGACGAAGCCGGATCACCACAGCATGAGAAATACAGGAGAATTTATTTACGTTATTTACACCTTTGAGCCAACTTTGCTGCGGAGACATAACTTGGCCGTCGGGATGCGGCCTCTCGTCTCGGCATCCACCACCCGTCTGTCTTGTTCTTCTCGGTCGTCTCTCCTCTCCTCCTTTCTAGCTTGCTCTCTCTCGTCCTTGCTTCCCCGCTGCTCCCATCGGTCGGCTCCTTGTGAATGCATCTTCCCTGGTTCCCGTAATCCGACGGCCATTAAGGAGGCGCCGTCTCTACCAGGCGCAGACATTGCTCTTATAGGGCGACAAACTTCTCCGGCGTACTTCGCAGAGGCCACCATCTCGCCTCGGCCGTCAACCGCGTACCAGGCGCACACTCCCGCCACCTCGGTCAGTGCACGCGGCCTTTTCTTGGGCGCGCCGGATCGCCCGCGCGTACACGTACATAACCGCGGCGTCCTTGTGGCTGCCGTTCATCTTCGGGCCTTCGCCGTCCGCCTGGCGCCGGCTTCCGGACCCCCTTCACGCCGCTCTGGGGTATCTCCCATCCATAGTCCGAGCCGCGCGAACGTCCACACCAACACACCGCTCCTTTCACTCGTCCGGAGAGAGCCAACGGACGTGCCCGACAGGCGCGTTCTCAACGACAGGCAAAACGTAGCTTAAATAAAGGTTTACAATACCCTCGATTCAATCACTAGGCATGGCAACTGGCAGCAACAGTCGACCATGCCACATGTAATGGTTGGCCGGGGGCCGCGAGATGTCACCTGTGAGGTTACACATGAAACACTGCTTAGAGGCCATTGCATTATTCAAATCACGGTCCCTAGCTATGTGCGCAGGCGTAAACGTACAATATCCAACACAAACTGCCATTCTTTCCGCGCATTTCGTGGCCCCTTTCCGCAAGGGGATCTTCACAACTTGACAGAAGCACGCAAACAGGCCCGCGAACAAGCCACGCCGCAGGAGGCTTCCACGTCATCCCAACTGGACAACCCGGACACATTCCTCGTCCGGATCTGAAAGAGGAGGCAACGACGCTAGCGCACCCTTCGCATCCAGACCATTAATACTCACTTTGCCGATCGTGTCACCGAATTCATACAGCAGGTCAGAGAACACTGCGCTTCGCTTGACAAGCATAAATGGAACGAAATTTTTAAGACTGTGAACGCACGCTGAATGAAAAAATAACCTGCAACCAATTTTGTGAAGTCCTTCGGCTCTGCTCGCCAAGCCTAAATGGAACAAAATTTATGACTGTCAGCGCGCGCTGTATCAAAATAGAGCCTGGCACCAACATTGAGAACTCCTTCGGCCTCAACCGGCTCCTGTTCCTACACTCGAGAAACACCGTTCCCTGCTTGGTGCGGACGCCTTAAAGGGCAACTCAAGCGTTTGTTTGTACCCCCACAAATGTTACTCAAACTTTCAGAGATAGTTAACGGCAGTTTCCTGGTCATTTGTGCCCAATTTTGTAAACCGGGCGAAGTGTTGGTGTAGCTAAAATAACTTTTAACACCTTCAATTTCGTGGCTTCAATCGGGGCGATTTCAGCGGGCAACCTTGCGAGTGTGGAGTCGCAGTTTGGCATGCTTGTTGATAGTCGCTCTCCATTTGCCCAACGATATAACTTTATGCTTGATTTTGGTTAGTTAAGAAAATAATGACCAAAGCTGTTGCATGCCTTCGCCAGTTTATCCAATTAGTTTTCGGGCAGGATCCGTAAAGTCATAGGTTCCTATGTAACGAGGCAATGTTTTGAATAAAACCGAGTTTCGGTTTCATTCTTGTTGTTTTGGTCTTTTTAAAATAGGTCTATTTCGGTATGTTGAAAAACAGTTTTTTGCATCAGAGAAAGGGGACTCTACAGACTGCGATGCAATTATAGGCTAAAAATGCTCCAAAAACCCTGGTGGCATGTGGTCATTTTGCACGAGGACGAATTCCCCGACCTGGAGTTGAGTCGGAGCACAGGACGGATGAGCGCAAAACAAATGTAGCAAGTAGTTACGCGCCATCGAGTCCATATACGGTCGGTGAAGGCCTGTCGATGGAGGCCGCACTTTTTAACCTCTGCTTTTGTGGATGACTGTTCCACTGCACCTAACTGCTGCAGGAGGCATGTAGCACGCTTGCCAAGCAAGAATGAGACGAAGTAAGTGGGGCCTGTTTGTCTAGGTCGCCGCCGGGTACGTCAATTGCCGCCTGTTTTTATGGTTGTTTATAACGGTGCCATACGCCCCTTGCTGATAAGGAGATGCATGCTGTATAAGCGTCTGACATGCGGACATGGTAACAGAAATAGGCGCTCCTGGTACTTGTTTGAGAGGAGATATGCTTCACAGAAGAGTATTTATGATACACTTACGGAGCTGAGACATTCCGGGGAGGAACACGTGAGATAGCCGGGAATCTAACTGCACCAGGAGTTCCAAGCCCTTAGTTGGTCTTTGCGCAGCGGGTGTTCCAGGGATGATGCAATTTGCACAAGTATTGTAAAATCAGCTTTGCTCGAACGCTGAAAAGGGTCAGGAAACCTAGCGGATAGTAAAGCCTTGAGAAAGACTGAAGAAGAGTGCTTTTGGTAGCAGGCTTAGCAGAGACAAATGAATGTCCGTGCTAACTAATAATATTAATTGGTTTTGGGGGGGAAAGGAAATGGCGCAGTATCTGTCTCATATATCGTTGGACACCTGAACAGCGCCGTAAGGAAAGGGTAAAGGAGGGAGTGAAAGAAGAAAGGAAGAGAGAGGTGCCGTAGTGGAGGGCTCCGGAATAATTTCGACCACCTGGGGATCTTTAACGTGCACTGACATCGCACAGCACACGGGCGCCATAGCGTTTTTCCTCCATAAAAACGCAGCCGCCGCGGTCGGGCTCGAACCCGGAACTCCGGCTCAGTAGTCGAGCGCCCTAACCACTGAGCCACCGCGGCGGATCCGTGCTAACTGCAGATGCATGCTGTGTCGCTAGCTCAGTTCTAGGTTAGCCCCAGGACCTTTATATTGATTTGGTTGTCGTTGTCACCTTCCAGCGCAAATTTATCTCGCAAGAACTACACTCGAGGTAATGAAATGTTCGAAGCCTTTTCCACAGTGGCATACCAGCATCAGCCATGATGATCTTAGCTTCCTTGTGAAGCTTGTGAGCGCTGATGATGTTGCCTGGGCCGACAACCAAGTCATCTCCGTAGAATGCGTCACTGATGCTGGCCACAGTCTCGTGTTACTTGCTCCGTAGTGTACGCTAATAATGATAGATTGCAGCGTGCAGAAGGAGCGTTGCTCAAGTCATTGGTCATTTGACGATGGATGGGTTTGTTTCCTGCTCGGTCGGTAGGCGGTAGACCCGGGAATCGCAAGACGCCTTTATGCTGCTTCCATAATATTACCTGCAAGTATTTCTTCCTGATGTCAGTCACCAGGACGATTGGGTGATATCCAAACACGCGAAGAAGCCACAGGAGGTTGACATTGAGCGTGGCGCCCTTCGGAAGCACATTGTTCAGGGATGGCTGATGTACAACATGACAAAAGGCGTCGAAGACAACCCGCTGCTTTGTGCGACAGCATCGCGACGCATTGCGCGTTGCCGCGGAATATAATAATTGTTTCTTCTCGGGCAGTTGTCCCCTTCGACATGTTCAGCGTAACCGTTGTCAAAATAAGTTCTCATGGTACGATCATACTCAGACAAGGTGTGCGGCTGGCTGCGAAAGCGACGAAGTTGTGTGAGCACCTTCTCTGCGAGACCAGAGATATCACAACACCGGTGAATGCCACGTCGCTGAATGAGGAGAGGTACTTTATGCTTGTCGCGCCATTTCCGAGCGTTGTCTTCAAGCTGCTCCATCGCGAGATCTGACATTATGTACAGCGCGGACTCAGCAGCATCGCTAATGCCAATGGCTTCGAGGCCCCACATATCGGCTCTAGCCAGGCTGGCAGGGTCGTCTGCAGACGCTTCCTCTGCAATAAAGAAGAGTTCAGTGGAGCTCTAATGGGAAAGCTGCCGTTGATGACTAGCAGCATGGACACCTTTACCCGTCCATCTAAAGGGAGTTTCGGTGGCAGTGAGATTGGGAGTTAGCCTGCAGAAGCTCCTTGTCACTACTGTCCCGTAGGAGTCGGCTCCGAGCACACGTTATTCGTGACAGTGCTTTCCAGAGAGGCATCCGCCACTGCAATGCTCCGGAATGTCATCATGGCGATGATGTCAGTGCTGAGTGCGGGAGTTGCCACCGATCGTATTTCCGGGATTTACAAGGAAGCAACTTAAATGTTCCAAACGTATGGCGGCCCCTGAGGGTAACGGTGACTCTGTGAGAGGTGAGGGCTGTCGGATAGCGAGAGCGAACGAAGGTGAAAATGTTCAGGGTTTCGATCCCTTCAACTTACAGCTTCTAAGAACGTGCCACGTCACGGCAAATAAAAGTCCGCTGGCTTCCCGTGTCAAGCGAAAAACGGAGCGGGATCTTGAAGCTGGTACCCACTGCCTACGCAAGGCGTGTTGAGAGAAACACCGGTATGAACCCACTAGTCGTATTGGGCGTGTTCGTCAGGGTAAAGGCGTGGCCACTTCAGTGCACATCAATGCCGTGGTATAATTGGTAGCTCTGTTCTTGCTGACGCAAATTGGTAATGCGTCCCCGACTTTCCGAAGGACAACGCTATCGTGTGCATGTTCGAACAAAAGAAGAGAACAAAGAAACCAAACTAACAAAACGAAGCCGTATTTAGAGTTAAAAAAGTGTCAATAAGAAAGGAAAACACCAAAAAAACACACACTCAACACGCGTACAAGAGAGTAAAGGAAAGTGTTCACCAGGTACTTAGCGTCCCACGTGAAGCGGCGACGTCTTGCAGACAGGCCGGACGCGGGTGGCTCTAGTGCGACGCGTCGCTGGCGCTACGTTGAGGAAAGCGGCGGAAGGGAGCCAGGTGGTGGTAGGAGCAAATAGGAAGACAGGGAGACGCCGGTGGACTCCCGTCAACAGCCCGAAGAACTTGGATGCAGCAGAAAGAGCAACCGTAGCCGAGGCCCGTCGACTACGGCCCGAAACGCCATAAGCTTAAAGCAGGATATCCAAAGGTGCCTTTCGGCAGCACGGACCATCAATCCATCGGCTGCCACCTCCACGCTTGCAAGAAACCCAGGAGGTTTGCGTTGGAGATCCAAGGGAGGTCGACGGCAGCACGCACCCACCGTCGAACGGCTGTCACCTTCACACTTGAATGACACGACCTGCGCTGCGCTGTCTCCCTGCACACCTCGGTTTTCTAACACGTCAGCTCACCGCCCCACGTGATCGCCACGCTCCCTGTCGCCGTCACCTCACACACACCATTCGCATGTGCACACGAGCAACGCTGATCTGGCACGTGCAGCGCTCCGCTGTCCAGCGCACCGCTGTAGACGCACGTACCTCACTCAAAAAGCCCCTAAGAATTTGTTGTACACCTCACATAAGCCCTCCTTCGGAAATGTTTTTTCCCAGAAAAAACTGCCGGCGGTGCATACAACACGAATTTCAGGTGAGAAGCAAACGAACGCCGTTGATGCACAGACACTAATGTTCATGTGATAAACTGACAAGTTAGACGCCGGCAAAGTCAACAAAGGCACTTTACACAGCGACACATGGCGGCACATGGAAACGCGCACCGAGGAAACATGAGGTCAAACATTACCCATCTGATAAAAGGGAAAACAAAACCGCGCAAAACATCATCCACAAACTTTAAACTCGTCTGCATCATAAAGGTGAATATTTTGTAAAGCGGGGATTTATTTAAAAGAGCTGGTAGAAAGAGAGCAGCGGCGAGAACAATCCGAGGGCAACCAGGTCGGGCACAGACACACGTGGCGATAGCAATATGGCTGACACGCAGGGCCGTCTTTTTCGTTTTCACGAGTCATCTGCATTTTCTGGGTCATCATCTTCTTCACAATCACCCCCGGGGCGAAGAGGAGCCGTCCTGGCGACTTACGGCGACTGCAATATGGGGGGGGGGGGGGGGGGGGTTGTAGTAAGGCTTGAGACGCTGGATGTGAACTGTCTCGCGGCCGCGGGGGCGGAGATCGGGAGATGGCATGAGGGGTTCGACAACGTAATTAACTGGAGATGTGCGCTCCAGGACACGGTAGGGGCCGTGATACCTGGCGAGAAATTCGTCTCGTTTCTTCCTCCGCTACAATACCCCTCCGTTACCGACGAACCTGCTGATAAGTCCAACAACCTGACTGTCCTAACGTGCAGACTAGAGCGTGCCAAACACAGGAGCCGTGCACGACTTACGGCCGTTACACCTCCTGGTTACCTTAATACCTCAACTGCACTCACACGGCATGAGCAGATCTTCACTAATAATATCGTCGCCGATGCCGCCTACACGTCCAACATAATCCGTAAATGGCTTACTGGCCCTCGCTGGCATCAAGTGGGCAATATTGACGTTGTGAAGTGCCCGTACTTGGGCTGTATGTGTCGTGCTATCCTGTACCTTCTAATTTGGCATTGTTCAGAGTTTCGCAAGGGACGTGACGAGCTCGTTGCCAAGCATGGTTTCCCCATCCATGGCGAGGAATTTCGTACATTGACCAAAGCCCGAGCGAACGGCATCTGGGAAGATGTTGGCAAATATGCTAAGTGGACTCTACAAAGCAGCATAAAGCGCGGCTAGACCACCCATGCCGTCCCTTCATGTATCAATAGATCGCTATTTTTCCCTTCTTTAACAACCCAATTCCCCAACAAACAGCCTTGAGCCTCCCTTTTTAAATAAACAGCTCATTCATTGATAAAGACCTGAACTTATTGGTTACCATATGTTTGGCGCTCTTGGGCTTCAGATTTTCTTGCGCCATTAACATCCATCAATACCAATACCAAACCATAGAAGCTTGAATATAATGAGTGGAAAAGCATTCATTTCCAGCTATGACGCCATGTAGCATTCTGTGCTCGGCGCTTGCAAGGGGTGCCTAAGATAATGAATAGAAGGGCTTCGAGCGCACTGGAGTGAGCAAAATTGATTTTTCAAAGTTCGTGTCACTATTTCAGCACATGAGGGTCATGCAATCATTCTAGCTGTCTTTTTTATGACTCCATATCAGTTACTGCTCCCTGATAACAACCCACTTTATAACTGCCTTTTTTTGATACACTCTTTGTAAAGTGGGAGAGAAGCACGGATTTTTTACTACTTTGAAAATGGCGAAAATGAGGAGCTTTTGAACACGAATTGTTGTTCGCTTATATAGTCTGACTCAAAGATGTCATAAAAGGAATTTTTCATGCTAGCTTCGACAACTAGTACAATGTTAAAAGTTTGAAAGTTGATTTTTCTATTGAAACTACTTGTTCCTCGAGATAAGCAAGTGTTCTTCCTCACCATGTTTCGGTCATTGCAAAAAAAGACGGCTCTGTTACGTTTCAAAACCATGGGCAACAACAAGCAATATGTTGCACCTACAATCATATGAAGCAATATGACACTTAAGGCTTCAAGGCAGGAACGAAAGAATGGAGCGGAAGTAACAGATGGGAGTCATTGATTTGATGCATTTCTGGTACCTCCTACAAAAACCTAGCTATGAACACCTTTTACAAGGCGACAGCAAACCGGAAAGTCGGGCTAGCTCGTGAATCTTGCTGCGATAAGAAACAGTGCAGCCACAAAGAACGCAGAAACTACCGTACAGGCGCCGTCTATGAAGTAAATATTTATTTGGGAAAAAAACACAGATTACATTACCCGTCTTCAACAATGCACAACAATTTCACAAGCTTTTCTGCGCTTCTCTTTCAAAGCAACATCCCACTTCTCAGTCAGACTCGGTACTGTCGAGCTGCTTTAATCATATTTTTAATCACATCTATTTTGCAATAAAATTTGCAGTTGTCCCCCGAAAGGTCGTAACCGGACGATATTTAGGAACCACGTCGCAGATACGTCAATGGAATGAAGCAATGTCGTACCTGCAACGCGGTTCCTAAATATCGTACGGCAACGACCTTTCTGGGCATGGCGGTCAAAGGAATGAAGTAATGTGAAATTGTAATGCTTGCAGTCATGCCGGTTTTTGCAGGGTAGCAAAAGATAAAGCAGCATATCAAAGAGAAAGCATTCTCTGTAGCGTTTTGCATTAAATCACTTCATGCCCTTCAAACCCAGGCAAATAAGTTACCAATAAGGAGCCTCAGAAAAAAGGCAATAAAAGCAATGATCTGTCTTCTCTATTCGAGGATGGTCGTACTATCTACGAATAGCGTATATTATCGAAACTTCCAATGTTCGTAGTGCTTTACTAAGAAATGGTTCTACGGGAACATGAACAGCTGAGAATTCTTCAAACAGGCGATGTGTCAAAATCCCTCACATATCGATGTGGCAGGAATGGTACCCAGTCACACTCAAGTATTTGCCGAAAAGCTTCACTGATTAATGCTGTAGGAATGGTGCCCAAGTCAAACTCATGTCTTCATATCAAGAAATCGTCGATACCCTCGTTGATAGAATTTAAGGACACTTTATAGTCGTAAAGAAACACGCATCACATCCAAGCGACAGCTGCCAGAAGGATTGCCTTCGGAGAATACGTTAGCTTTTTATCTCAATGTGTGCCATGCGGTCTTGATAGCAGCTACGATATCGCCTCCACTTCGTTACATGACAGTTATGGTACTGCCTCTCAACGTTGCCTTTACACACTTCGTTCGATGCCTCTTTGCGATGACATTTACTTGACTTAAAGCGTCTTTTTAGCTATCAGTCATGTGGCTAATTCAGCAGTGTCAGCTAGATGCAATTATTTGATGCTGCAGTTCTACACAATAATGCTGTGGATTTATTTCCTGCGCAATAGTACCTTAGATGCGTTCCGTCAGGATCCGCATTTCCTCTCTTGAGTGACAAGAAATACCGTAAGCAAAAATTAGAATATTATGTATCTTTTGATATTGTGACGAAGAATATGAACTTGGCAGTGGCTGGAGGCGCATCGCTCGCGCTAGGCAAGCGGCCATAAAACCATCTCATTGCCATCAGTCATCTCGTGTCATGCTTCGGCTGGCCGTCACGTAACATTTGGTGTGAGGTGCGGAGTTCATCCCTATCCTGGTCCGGGAGCTTTGGCGCATGCGGGAGCCGTGGTCGTCAGCCGTGAGTTCTTGGTCTGCGTCGCGCGGCCGTGCCCCAGCCTTTCAGACCCGAACCGATCTCGCCGTTCTTCCCCATCGCCGCCAACCACACAGACCATTCAACACGATGAACTGAACCTGACTCAAGGACCCGACCCCACCGACCCGAGACGCTGCCCACACGTGACGACACCATTCCCCTGCCCATGCCTTTCGGCGCGTCCTAGGGCCTCGGCCGTCGGCTCCCGGTGACCTACGGCCAGGAAGCTTCGCGGGCCAGGAATCATTCAGCAATGTGCTTCATCGTGGCGGCCTGCACCTCAGCCCTTTCTGCTTCCTGTCCCGCCATCCTCTGAAGCCCATCACCAAGCCGCGCGTCTCTTTGTCACCGATCGGGACGATCAATTGGTGGCCCCGGGTAGTGTGACGAAGAAGACGAAGTTGGAAGTGGCTCGAGACGGAGCGCTCGCGCAAGGCCAGAGGCCATTAAACCATCTCATTGCCATCAGTCATGTCGTCTCATACTTCGGCTGGTGGTCACGTAACAATATCTTCATCAATAAGTCTTTTCTCTACGATTGCCTAGATGGCTTTCGAAAACTACTATCATGCGAAACACAGCTCGCCGAATTCACTCACGACATCCTTCAGTACATGGACAATCGCCTACAAATTGATGCCATCTTTCTCGACTTTTCCAAGGCATTCGACCGTGTTCCGCATAATCATCTGCTAGCTAAACTTGCTTTACTTGGAATCCCGCAAACATTACTTATCTGGCTCGAGCACTTTCTTAAAGGGCGCGTGCAATTTACATTCGCCAACTGTTGCAGCTCATCGCATACTGACGTCACATCAGGTGTCCCTCAGGGCGCAGGGTTATCACCGTTGTTATTCTTAATCTACATAAATGATCTCCCATCTAACACAATAACCAAACTTCGACTTTTTGCGGATGACTGCGTCGTTTATAACATCATCCATGCCCCTGAAGACACCATTAAGCTACAAAATGATATAGACACAATTGCATCATGGTGTGGAAAATGGCACATGCCACTTAACCTAGACAAATGCCAACTCATGTCCTTTTCTCGTAAACAAACCTCTATTAACTGCACATACCATATTAATTCAACTCCCATTGCCCGAACTTCCTCTTACAAATACCTTGGCGTTCACCTGACATCATCCTTATCATGGGTCACTCATATTAATTCAATATGCTCCCAGGCCTCACGCACTCTTGGTTATCTGCGACGGAACCTAACATCAGCACCACCTGAAATCAGACAACTAGCTTATCAGACATACGTACGCCCAAAGCTTGAATACGCCTCATCCATCTGGAACCCTTCACAAGCATACCTTACAAATGAATTAGAAGCCGTTCAAAATCGAGCTGCACGGTTCATCATGTCACAGTACTCGCGTGATAGTAGTGTCACTGCACTAAAACGAGCCCTTTCCCTCCCAAGTCTCCAATCACGTCGCATCGTATCACGCCTATGCCTCCTTCATTCCTTTTTCTACCGCCCTATTAACAGGCATCCTTTGCTGCAGCCGCCATCAAGAATATCCCCTCGCCTAAACCACACTCATCCCATAGCTCCCATTAAAGGCCGCACATCAGCTATGAATGTTTCATTCTTCCCAGATGCAATAGCCCGATGGAATGCCCTGCCTGATAATATTGCTTCTTGCACAGATCGAGCAATTTTCCGCACTGAATTAGCGAATCACCTGTGTCTTACGTGATGTATTCGGCTTCATCAAATAATCTGATCCTGTGTTACTATCTCCTTTAATGTTTTTAATTTTAATGTTTTAATTTTAATGTTTTGCTTTGTTTCGTTTCATTGCTCTTTGTTTTTGTTTTTGTTGAGCTGGTACCATATGTTGTACACACTGTTCTTGCCCCCGCCTTATGTAATGCCCACGGGCCCTTAAGGCTTCAATAAATGAAATGAAATGAAATGAAATGCCTCCGCTGGTAACAGATGGTTGATACAAGCGAACGGATCCTATTTTTCTTCCTCACACCCTTCGCCTTTGAGATTTCTTCTGTACCTCTTAAAAGAACTCTCAGAGCAAACCGTATAGTGGACCGCACAACAGCTTTCACAGCGGCCGCGGTTCCTGTGAGAGCTCAGAACGCACAAAAAATGCACACAAAATACAATTGTGCAACCCCCTCGCCTCTCTTCAGCACCAACACCAAGCATGTCCAATGCGGCACTGTTCTGGATATTTCTTTTGCTCGGCACGCAGCACAGATTCTTTCCTCAACAATAAAATAGCTGGCTACTGTGAATCTTACTGCGATAAGAATCCATGCACTACAAGGTACAACACTGCGTACATTCCTAGAACTGAATGTGGCACAAGTAACATGTGGCAATCGCGCCACGCGGTTTTACTAAATTACTCACGTGCCGATGGCACGCTTGGATATATTTCTATAACAAGCAAAGGTTCTCTGGGTGTCTGCTGAAAGCACACACTGGGCAATTACGTGCTGATCACATTGTGAAAAGAAAAAAAAATGAACTGCAGTTCAACTATGCTAAACCGCTTAGAGGGCGATAGCTGATTTGCATCAGGCAATTAAACGCGGCTTGGAGCCTGAAACCTTAAGTGCGTTCCGCACACTGGATAGGCGGATAGGAAATGCATCCAGCATGCCGCCCTGGCAGGTGGCAGATAAAGTAATGCTTGATCGCGAGAGGTAGGTCATTTGTTTCTCTGTAAAGAACTATATTTGTCTCTCTCTCTCTCTATCTACACACACGACTGTTCGCTTTAAAGGTTTATTTTTGCCAACAGTTTCAGGAATAGTATTCCCTTTGCCAGTGCAGGCTTACAACGAAACAGATTTATCAATATAAGGGCACAGGGCGAGCAAGGAGGTATAATCTCCGCCCTCAAAGCAAAATTCACAATGAGGGCAAAGGACCGTAATATGGACCGCACAACACCTTTCACAGGGGCCGCGGATAAATAAAACGAACACAAAAAAACGCAGAGAAAAACGGGGAGGCGGAGACAA
The DNA here is from genome assembly GCA_030143305.2 of Amblyomma americanum. Classification (NCBI taxonomy): domain Eukaryota; kingdom Metazoa; phylum Arthropoda; class Arachnida; order Ixodida; family Ixodidae; genus Amblyomma; species Amblyomma americanum. The sequence goes on from JARKHS020031199.1 coordinate 17,984, forward strand.
TAAAGGAGTAGTACAAAGAACGACTTTGAAGATCGATAGAGAAGGGAAAGGAACGTTAAGCACGGCTCTCGGCGCACAGGGAGGCCGCCCTTCCTCCCCCACCCCCCCTACTCCCCCCGCAAGACGGCGCCGGGTCTGAGCGGACGGCCCGTATCAGGTATCCTGAGACGTTTGCTGGAGACGCGCTCGAGAGACACTTGTTAAGCGCCGCAACGGCAACCTGCGACTGTGCCATATGCGTAATTATGCCTCGTTTCTTCGTTTGGCTATTCTGCCTGGCTTTTCTACCAGACATCATGGCGCACTTCTTCCCATAAATATAGTAGGCCGTTTCAAGCCGTGTCCGCCATTGCACTTCCCGTGAAAAGAAGGCGGCTGTCGGCGAAAAAATTAAAATAAATAAAAATACTGTGATAAGCCCGAGCCCGTAATGGGAAGGCAGAGAGGAATTTGGGGAGAGACCGGAAAAGGAAAGAGCAGAAAAAATATATTAGCACAAAAAATCTTTAAAAGGAATATATATATATATATATATATATATATATATATATATATATATATATATATATATATATATGTCAGATAAGGTAAGGGAAATGAGGGACTTCGTTTTTTACAAACTTATGAAGGGAGCCAACAGTCACCGACACCAAGGTGCATAGGGGAATGTTCACTTTTTTTTTTAATGTGTTGTGCTAATCAGTGGGATAATGATACTAAGATTAATCTATCGCTTAAGGAAAATTACTTATAAAGCAGCAGAAAAAACAACCATGCCGCCGGTGGGATCCGAATCCACGACCTCCGAATAACGCGTCAGGTGCTGTTACCAACTTAGCTCGTGCGACGGCTGTCCAATCTGCTGCTTTCGTGGGTATTTATATTTTTGCTTGTAAGCTAACCTTGAGAGTGTTCACAAGCGCCACCCTCGTCCATAGCGGTGGACGTAGCACGTCCTGTAATACCGCGAGTGCGACGTAGAACGTCATCAAACGGCGAGAGCGGAAACTGTGCGAGAGCCCTCTTATGCTACCTATGGCATCAAAACTGCCAGAACCAAGACCCTCGTTAAGCAATTAGCAGGTAAGGTAAGGGAAATGAGTCTGCCCTCTAGATAGGACGGCTCACTCATACTCTGTGAGCGGTGTTAGAGATAGATTGGTGATGTCTACACTGTGATGGCCATGTTTTGAGAGTGTTTGCCCTTGGCTGACGTTTGACTGAGCGATATCGGGGTTGGGAGAGTTTGATCCAACCGCACTTAGTACTTCTTTCATCCACTCGTCCTGGGGAACTTTGTCCCGTGTAAATTTTCTAATTTTGATTATGCCTATTTCTGAAGTTTTTTTTTTGTTTTGAATCGTTCTAGTTCCTCGACCTCCAGCGCGGAGACAAGAAGATTATTCCGAGCCCTACCCTCCTCTGTTCCCAGTATCACGAAGCTTTCTCAGAGTGCCCAATTGTGATTTTGAGTAACTCTAGGGAAGCTGATTTTAATATGTCGTTCCATTTCTTTTTGTCTCCTTCTGACAGATTATTCATTGCTGGTATCAGCTTCACCTGTAGACCTTTCGGTACGATATTAGCCCGAAGGTACGTTTTTAAGGTTTTAACATGAAGGTCATATCTAAGCCGCTTATCAATTATTTTTCGTAATTTAAGAAAAGCTAAAGATTTGAAACAGGGCTGCCGGTGATATGAGAACAAAGGAGGCGGAGTACTCACGCGGCCTGTGTATCAGTCCCGGCCCACTCGCTGGGCGGAACCACAACGCTTCCGGAGGTCATATGGTAAAACAGGGCTGCTGGGGATCAATCCACAATTATATGACGGGCTGCTGGTGATGGGTTGCTCTTCTGGTGCAGAATCCACGGCAGGTTTCCGCCTCGGTTGCGTACTTCTCTTCGGGCTTGCCTCTCGACACGATGGCTTGTTTGATGTGCTCGCCTGGGCAGAGGTGCTTGCTGTAGGGGAATGTGCTGCTGCTGTGCCACTGGTGGTGCTGCGGTGCAGTGTCCCCTCGATGTCCGGGAGCTGAGTGTTGGCCTGGTGGTGATATATATATATATATATATAATATATATATATATATATATATATATATATATATATATATACATATATATATATATAGGGCAAAGGAAATGAGGGGCTCGTTTTCACAAACATTTGAAGGGAGGCAACGGTCCCCAAAACCAAGGTGCATAGGGGAATCTGTAATTTCTCTTTATGTGTTGTGCTTATCAGTGGGATGCTAATACACAAATTAATCTATCGCTTAAAGCAAGCTACTTATAAAGCAGCCGGAAAAACAACCATGCCGCAGGTGGGATCCGAACCCACGACCCCCGAATATCGCGTCCGGTGCTCTACCAACTAAGCTACGGCGACGGCTGTCCAATCTGCTGCTCTCGTGGGTATTTAAGTTTATTGGTGTAAGCGAACCTTTGCAGTGTTCACCAGCGCCACCCTCGTCCATAGCTGCGGAGATAGCACTTCCTGTAATACCGCGAGTGTGACGTGGAATGTCATCCAACGGCGAGGGCGGAAACTGTGCGAGAGCCCTCTTATGCTATCTATGGCGTCATGACTGCCAGAAACGAGACCCTCGTTAAGCTATTACCAGACAAGTTAAAGGAAATGAGGGGCTCGTTTGACAAACATATGAAGGGAGCCAACAGTCACTGAAACCAAGGTGCATAGGGGAATGTGTAATTTTTTTATGTGTTGTGCTTATCAGTGGGATAATAATACTTAGATTAATCTATCGCTTAAAGTAAATTACTTATAAAGCAGCAGAAAAAAACTATGACGCCGGGCTCCGAACCCACGACCTCCGCATATCACGTCCGGTGCTCTACCAACTAAGCTATGGCGAAGGCTGACCAATCTGCTGCTATCGTGGGTATTTATGTCTATTGGATGTAAGGGAACCTTGAGAGTGTTCACCAGCGCCACCGTCGTCCATAGCGGCGGACGTAGCACGTCCTGTAATACCGCGAGTGTGACGTGGAACGTCATCTACCGCCTAGGGCGCAAACTCTGCGAGAGCCCTCTTATCCTACCTATTTCATCAATACAGCCAGAACCGAGACATTCGTTAAGCCATTAGCAGACAAGGTAAAGGAAATGAGGGGCTCGTTTTGATAGACATATGAATGGAGCCAACAGTCACCGAAACCAAGATGCATAGGGGAATGTGTATTTTTTATGTGTTGTGCTTATCAGTAGGATAATAATACTTAGATTAATCAATCGCTTAAAGTAAGTTACTTATAAAGCAACCGAAAAAACAACCATGCCGCCGGTGGGATCCGAATCCACGACCTCCGAATACCGCGTCTGGTGCTCTACCAACTGAGCTACGGCGACGGCTGTCCAATCTTCTGCTCTCGTGGGTATTTATTCGGAGGTAGTGGGTTCGTATCCCACTGCCGGCATGGTTGTTTTTTGCGCTGCTTTATAAGTAATTTACTTTAGCCGATACAGTAATCTAAGTATTATTATACCACTGATAAGCACAACACATAATTACACATTCCGCTATGCACCTTGATTTCACACACACACACACACACACACACACACACACACACACACACACACACACACACACACACACACACACACACACACACGCACGCACGCACGCACGCACGCACGCACGCACACACACACACACACACACACACACACACACACACACACACACACACACACGCAGACACACACACACAAGCACACGCACACGCACGCACGCACACACAAACACACACACGCACGCGCGCGCGCACGCGCACGCACGCGCACACACACACACACACACACACACACACACACACACACACACACACACACACACACACACACACACACACACATATATATATATATATATATATAATAAAGCGAAATACCTCGAAAAAGCAGAAGATCGGAAAGTCGTCGCTGTAGTTCATTTCGTAGAGTACCGGTCGCGTAATTCGTAGGTCGTGGATTCGGTTGCCATAGGCGGCAGGTGTTTGATTTTATTCTGCTGTTCTAATCAATTATATTAGAAGGGTAAATTATTGATACAAGGTGGCAAGCCAAGTAACAAGACGAAATGGTGACAGGTGAAAATATGATTTTATGACAGCAGGCCCATAGCGAGCGCTCCGTCCCGCGCCATTGCCATCTTCTTCGCCTTGGTAACATCACCCGGCTCCTCCGAGCGATCGTCCCTATCGATTGCCAGAATTCTGAATGGTGACGTGACAACCAGCATTGTAAGAAAGGATAGAAGAAGAAAGGCTTGCCACCAAAACACGAACGAGATGGTCTGATGAACGGTTGTCCCCGGAGCCTCAGGTTTAGCGGTCGGCCGCCCACAGCCTACGTTCAGGGTTTAAGGACTCGCCGGACAGCTTGGGGGGTGGTGCCGTCTTGGTTCGGGTGGTCGCCGGGTCATAGCACGTCTGGTATAGGTCGTCCTGTCTTGTGGTCGGGGATGGGGGCGGGGCGGGGAAAAGCGGCTGGTCGGTTCTGGTCATTTCCAACTGGGGTTGAGTCGTGTGGGGGAGTCCGGGTCCCCTCGGCTGACAACGAAGACGAGCAGATGGCCCCGATGCTCTAGGGACCAGGATGACGATGAGTTACCCAGTACCTTCGCACCGAATGATACGAGGTGGCAAGCCACGGAACAGGATGGCATGATGACAGGCGAAAATATGATTTGATGGCTGCAGCCGTTGTTGTTGTTGTTGTTGTTGTCCTCATACTATGACACTTGCCCATATAGGGGGATTGGTCAAGAATTGGGGGGCACAGAGAGTTTTTCAGGTAAATAATTCCTGGACGAAACTGATATGAATGGTAAGGACGGAAGAAGTAAACAAAAAGAAACAACGAGATAAAACGGGAAATGCAGAACGCGCGCAGGAGATCGAGGCTGATGTTTATAGCCGAGTAGTAAATGATAATGATAATTGTAAGATAAAAATAATGTTAAAAAAATAAAAAAATTAACAAGGTAGTTGTCTTGATTCCATTTAAAAGTTGCACGGCAGTCAAAACAGACTTGTCGCTGTACCCAAGTATGGTGGCTCCAAACGACAACAGACTGGGCTGCTCAAACAAAAGTCAAGCTGTTGTAGAGGTTCCTCTAAAAACCGTGTTCGCATCTCGGTGTACCGGTGACAAAACAACAAATATGGTCTATGGTTTCGTGCTCACCACAAAATATGCAGACCAGATTATGCGCCAACCCAGACCTGTGCAAATAAAAATTTAAGGGTGGGATCCGGCAGTGGAGCCTTGATAGAGATACCACAACCTGCCGTGAATGGCATGATTTCCTGCTTCATGAATGCCTCAGATGCAGGTAATCATCAGATCTTAAAAGAGATCCAGTTGTCATTCTTTAAAAATTCTGTCACCGGAACCTCGCTGCTGTAATGTACGCTGTAGCCGCAACTATAGGTAGCACGGGGCCATTGAGGCATGCCTTTGCCAGGCAGTCCGCAACTTTACTGGCTGTCACACCACTATGACCTGGCACCCATATCATGTGAGCAAGGCTCAAATGCGGAGGGAGTAATGAATGGAAGGTGTTTAGGATTGGCGAATCTACAGCCGAAGCAAGGGATGAACACAAAGAAAGAGAGTCTATAATGACAGCCACTGAAGAGAAAGCTGGCTCTAGTTTGCGAAGAGCAAGCACCAGCGCCAGAAATTACACTTGGAAAATTCGGGTGTGGTCAGGAAGCCGCACACAAAAAGACCAATCTAGAACCGGGCAATATATTCCCGCCCCTGCATTTTCATCACATTGGGAGCCGTCAGTAGCTATCGTCAAGCTAATAGGTAGGCTTTGTAAGTGGTCTTCTAATAATCCATTTAAAACGCGGGGTGGTAAATGCTTAGCGTTTTTCGTGAAAATATAAAACAGACAATTTCTACAAAGTACCAAATATTTTTTGTAGGAAGGGTGTTGTACAGAAGAACATTTAAAGGTTCAAGCAAGTTTTGTACCATGACTACATGCGGGGTATGAAATCTACGCCAGTGGACTCCAAAAAAGGAAGTCGGCTGGCAAAAAAAAGCAGACAATGAGCGGTGTAAATCTCGTTCATATATCCTTAGGTACGTCTGAACAGTTAGGAATTGAAATCTAGATGATAAAGGAGGAATACGGGCTTCAAGATAAAGTACATTATTGGCCACACATTTGGGGAGGCCAAGGCACAACCGAAGCGTTTCCGGCTCTTAAAGAACGAGCGGGCGAATTTTGTAAGCAGCCGTACCAGAAAACAGCACAGATCCAAGTTCTAAAGTTAGTCGGACTTACAAAACTTATTTCATTAAAAGTGCATCTCTCCGCAGTCCTGACCGAGAAATACTTAATCTACGCAACATGCCCACAGCACGAGCCCTTTTCGCTGCAGCATGGTCAATGTGGGAGCGCCATGTGAGGCTGTCATCATAAATGTCACCAAGATAATTCAATGCCTTAACTTGAGGAATCTTTTGTCACTGGTAACTGAGAGACAGATCAACAGGAGCTTTAATTTGAGAAACAAGTACAGCGCATTTAAGGTGAGACGTAAGTCACACAACCAACTTTCAAGGAAATTCAGGACATGCTGAAACTGGTCCACTGACGCCACAAACGCAGAGCGCAAAGGAAGTACAGAGGCGAAAGGCTGCTCTAAACCTTTGGCAATTTTCTCAATTCTTTCTATTGCTTCTTTCTGAGTCAAAACACATGAGGTTGAATTTTCTGAAACCGGAATCTTTTTCCGCGACCTTAAGAAATCGAAAAATGCGCGACGATTTCCTGATTTTGATAGGAAATCAAAATTCTCAGATTCATAATTTTCTTTCGCTTATGAGACTGTGCATTTAAATTAGCCGCAGTGAACTTATAATCATGCCACTTTTTTGGGCATTGATTGTGTAAGAGCTTCTTCCATGCAGCCTTTCTGCGTCTGCAATCCCGCGAGCTATCTGCATTCCACCATCTAGCTGAAGTGTTCCCTCTTGATGTACGTACCGAAAATTCTGACTTATTTCGGCAGTCCTCAATGGCCAAGCATATGCCTTTTGCTGTATGTTCTTCAGCAGAATTAACCGCTGAAGCAAGAGTGGACCGCAAAGAGGACTGAAACTGGTCATTTCATATATGACCTCAGCTGAGAGCACGCCAGAGGTAAGCGGCAATTAACATTATAAACAATAGGTATGTGGTCGCTAGATGTTCCACAATCCACAGTCGACCAATTCAGTACAGCAAAACTAGGGCTGGTGAAAGTTAAATCTAACACAGATCGAATTTGTGCGCGCAGAAATGTGGCAGAACCTGAATTCATACACGAAAGGTTGTTCTCAGTACCCCAATCCCAAAAGCGCTTACCACAGAAATCTGTCCTAAAGCCCCACGACACATGATGAGAATTAAAATCAGCGGCCAAGAGAATTGACTTCTGACAATTAAGGAGCAGGAGATCTAGCAGCCTGGTATCCTGCACACCGCAAGGAAAATAAACATTTACTAATAAAAACGGATAGCACCCTGGAATTACAAAGTCTAAAGCCAATAACTCACAGTCTATAGTAGAGGACTGAAAAGTAATCTTAGCCCTCTGACAAAATTTAGAAGGCACTAGTATGCGTAAGCCTCCTCCTCTTGACTGACGATCTTTTCGAAATGAAGAATAATTTTGCGAATGTTAGTGTTTTTCAAATGTAAGCAAAGTTTCTTGTAAAATAATTATCTCTGGATTATGTTGTGATGTAAGGTACAGCAAGTCCGTTGAAGCTGAAAGAAGTGACCGACAGTTCCACTGGAGAACTCTTAACACCCCTATGGCTGAGGAACCCCGGCAGCAGCAACTGCCTGCCTTAAAATAGTTTCTTTCAGCATAGAGCTAATCTGTTGCTTCTTTGATTTCGGCTGAGGATGTGAAGAAGAAGGGTTAGACATAGGGGCCTGCTGCGCTTAAGGATTCGAGTATCCGAATCCACCATCTCTGCATCATGAATAATTTGAGCATTATCTGAGTTAGTGTACCAAGGGAGTGGAGAAACAGCAGTAACATGTTCTTGGGGCTGAGACTGCTCAGTCAAGGAGTGTTGGGTCATTAACGAAGGCATGGCTGACATGGCAGAAGCCATTTCTATTTGCATGGCCTGAATAATCTGCGTTGCCAGAGCATTAGATAGTCACTCTGTGACAGTGGACATTATCCTTTGAACCATCTTAGCCATAGAGGCTTCCACAGCAGTCACTATTGCCTGAGAGATAGACGAATCTAGTGTCACCCCTGATCGGGCTGACACACCTGCAAAGCCGTGAGCTCTCTCTTTAATTTCTATTGCCTCGCGCCGCGAACAGCGTTTGTGGTCGGTTATGTCTAGAATTTGCAATTCATGATCCCTAGAAGTTAAATCCCGGGAATTTTCAGCGTGAGATCCACCAAAAAGGCAACACTTCTCGTTTTCATCAGTGCATAAATTTGCTGGATGGTCATTGGCGCATTTGCAACTGCTCAAGGTGGACTTGTAGCTACGAGCACTATGGCCATATCGCCAGCAATTGCTGCACTGCAGTGGCTTAGATGGAAGGGGCTCTAGGTGGAGGAATATGGGCCATGGTTTTATTTCTGAGGGGCAGGCAGTACCCGCAAAGGTGGAAATAACCGTTTCCGTTGGCACCCGCTCATTGTTCACCTCCCGGCTACAGCGATACACAGCAACAACAACGGCTGGAGAGAGAAGGTCGAGGGTCACAACTGGAGACAAGCAAGAGTCCACACCACTAACCACACCTTTTGTACAGGCCAGGTAAGAAGGAATGAAGCTATTTACCGAAAGAGGCACTAAAGATGAGCTGTTTAGAAGATCCTTTACGCACGACAGGTCTGGTGAACGGCGCAGAATCCCGCCACGTCCAAACTTCCTTACCTCAGTGATTTTCTCATAAAAGGATGTGGCCTCCTGAAGAGCAGCTCGAACAGACCCTCTATTGTTAATTCTGATTTAACGACCACCCTTTGGCACCATCGCCACAGGAATGCTGCGGACGCCGGAGCGTTGAAAAGCTTCCAGAGGCATCTCGAGGTGGTAGGGGAGCCAACAAAGGGGACCTCCGCTGGCCGGGAGACTGCGTAGACATTACCTGTGATTTATAAACTCAATGCGTGCGTTATCCACACAAGTAAAAAGGTGCAAGGGCACAGGGGGAAAAGGAAACAGGTCCAGCCGCCCAATACAGCGCGAGCGCTCCGTCCCGCGCTGCAGCCCTCTTCTTCGTCTTCGTAACAATATTCACTAAAAGTCTCCACTGATCAACGCCACAAATTTTATAAAATCTCTAAAGATCCTTTTTTTCTGTGCCTGTTGGGTTCTGTCTTATGTATATAGAGCTCCACATTTGTCTTCATTGCCTTCTGTACATGTAATATATATATATATATATATATATATATATATATATATATATATATATATATATATATATATATATATATATATATATTAGCAGACAAGTTAAAGGAAATGAGGGGCCCGTTTGACAAATTTATGAAGGGAGCCAACAGTCACCGAAACAAAGGTGCATAGGGGAACGTTAATTTTTTTTTTTTATTAATGCGTTACGCTTATCAGTGGGATAATAATACTAAGATTAATAAATCGCTTAAAGAAAATTACTTATAAAGCAGCAGAAAAAACAACCATGCCGCCGGTGGGATCCGAACCCACGACCTCCGAATATCGCGTCCGGTGCTCTTACCAACTGAGCTACGGCGACGGCTGTCCAACCTGCTGCTCTCGTGGGTATTTATGTTTTTACTGGGTGTAAGCGAGCCTTGAGAGTGTTCACCAGCGCCACCCTCGACCATAGCGGCGGACGTAGCACGTCCTCTAATACCGCGAGCGTGACGTAGAACGTCATCTAACGGTGAGGGCGGAAACTGTGCGAGAGCCCTCTTATGCTACCTGTGGCATCAAGACTGCCAGAACCGAGACCCTCGTTAAGCTATTAGCAGACAAGTTAAAGGAAATGAGGGGCCCGTTTGACAAATTTATGAAGGGAGCCAACAGTCACCGAAACAAAGGTGCATAGGGGAACGTTAATTTTTTTTTTATTAATGCGTTACGCTTATCAGTGGGATAATAATACTAAGATTAATAAATCGCTTAAAGAAAATTACTTATAAAGCAGCAGAAAAAACAACCATGCCGCCGGTGGGATCCGAACCCACGACCTCCGAATATCGCGTCCGGTGCTCTTACCAACTGAGCTACGGCGACGGCTGTCCAACCTGCTGCTCTCGTGGGTATTTATGTTTTTACTGGGTGTAAGCGAGCCTTGAGAGTGTTCACCAGCGCCACCCTCGACCATAGCGGCGGACGTAGCACGTCCTCTAATACCGCGAGCGTGACGTAGAACGTCATCTAACGGTGAGGGCGGAAACTGTGCGAGAGCCCTCTTATGCTACCTGTGGCATCAAGACTGCCAGAACCGAGACCCTCGTTAAGCTATTAGCAGACAAGTTAAAGGAAATGAGGGGCCCGTTTGACAAATTTATGAAGGGAGCCAACAGTCACCGAAACAAAGGTGCATAGGGGAACGTTAATTTTTTTTTTATTAATGCGTTACGCTTATCAGTGGGATAATAATACTAAGATTAATAAATCGCTTAAAGAAAATTACTTATAAAGCAGCAGAAAAAACAACCATGCCGCCGGTGGGATCCGAACCCACGACCTCCGAATATCGCGTCCGGTGCTCTTACCAACTGAGCTACGGCGACGGCTGTCCAACCTGCTGCTCTCGTGGGTATTTATGTTTTTACTGGGTGTAAGCGAGCCTTGAGAGTGTTCACCAGCGCCACCCTCGACCATAGCGGCGGACGTAGCACGTCCTCTAATACCGCGAGCGTGACGTAGAACGTCATCTAACGGTGAGGGCGGAAACTGTGCGAGAGCCCTCTTATGCTACCTGTGGCATCAAGACTGCCAGAACCGAGACCCTCGTTAAGCTATTAGCAGACAAGTTAAAGGAAATGAGGGGCCCGTTTGACAAATTTATGAAGGGAGCCAACAGTCACCGAAACAAAGGTGCATAGGGGAACGTTAATTTTTTTTTTATTAATGCGTTACGCTTATCAGTGGGATAATAATACTAAGATTAATAAATCGCTTAAAGAAAATTACTTATAAAGCAGCAGAAAAAACAACCATGCCGCCGGTGGGATCCGAACCCACGACCTCCGAATATCGCGTCCGGTGCTCTTACCAACTGAGCTACGGCGACGGCTGTCCAACCTGCTGCTCTCGTGGGTATTTATGTTTTTACTGGGTGTAAGCGAGCCTTGAGAGTGTTCACCAGCGCCACCCTCGACCATAGCACCGGACGCGATATTCGGAGGTCGTGGGTTCGGATCCCACCGGCGGCATGGTTGTTTTTTCTGCTGCTTTATAAGTAATTTTCTTTAAGCGATTTATTAATCTTAGTATTATTATCCCACTGATAAGCGTAACGCATTAATAAAAAAAAAATTAACGTTTTCCTATGCACCTTTGTTTCGGTGACTGTTGGCTCCCTTCATAAATATATATATATATATATATATATATATATATATATATATATATATATATATATATATATATATATATATATATATATATATAATTATATATATATATATATATATATATATATATATATATATATATATATATATATATATATATATATATATATATATATATATATATATATATATATATATATATATATATGAAGGATGCCAACTGCGGCACCTTTTTCTTTCTTTTTCCTCTCAGTTCCTCCTTTATCCATTTATTATAGCGCGGTTCAGTTGTCCGGCGAGATGTGAGACAGTTATTGCGCCATTTTCTTTCCCCGAAAACCAATTTGAATTTCAATATCTGCTCGTGCATATCCTGTCCTGGAGTACAGCAGCAGTGCCGGAATATTTCTGTTTTCTATCTAAACCAGTTAGAGGGTACAAGGAATTTAAAAGGACCTTCAGCGCCACCTTTAATACGTTTGAATATTTGCCTACTCATGAAGTGTGGTAATTTTGGCTTGTTGGTTCGTCACAGAAGAGAAAAATATGCAGCGCAAAAAACGCATGGACGACAGAAGAGACAAACACAAGCGCTGACACTTCCAACTGAAAACGGTTTTATTTACGCGTGCAATAAATACCGTCGAAGGAAGGAAAGATACAACACCAAGTGATTTAGCAGGATGAAAAACAAGAAAGAAGCCAAAAAAGGTCGGACACTATTCTGAGAAAGCAAACTCAGATTTCAGATTTGAAATTTCCTTCTTTAGGAGGGCGATCAATGGTGTGCTAACTAAGGTCTCTTCCCTTTTGTCGATGACGAGTGTCTCGAATATTTCTCACGCTCCTTTCTCTTTGTACCTACACAGAACGCGCGTTTCGTGCAGCTTTGGTTTACAGCTTTTGCATTTCTTGCTGTGTAATGGAAATTGCTACATGTTCCAGTCCTTATTGTATTTGCGTTTTCACGCAGCTGGCCAGTAAAGCAACGGCCTGTCTGACCGACGTACGTGCGACAACAATTAGCGAAATCTCATAAATGGCTCCGATCTTGCAGTCAACAAAGTGGGTTTCATGTTTTTTGACGAATGACATCTTTTTCTTTTCTTTCTCGTTCACTTTTACAGCAAAGGCCGCCCAGCTTGTTTGGTGCTGAAAACATGAGTCGTATGCCAGCTCGGTTTCCAGCCTTCTTTAGCCGATGCGATACAGAATGCACGTATTGAATTGCGAAAGTCTTCTTTTTGTCATTCTCTGGATGGTCGCGCTTCAATTTTCTTTTCCAGAATTCTGCCAGTAGCGTACCCCTGCCAGATTCATGAGGAAGGTCATAGAAAAACCTCCCGATTCCAGCCTCTTGATTTGGGATGCAAAGTTGAAACCAACTTGATGATGGCATGATCTTTTGAGTGCATTCCTCATTGCTGCTATGGCGATTCTACTTTTAACTACCTTTGAGTACGCAGACACGAAAGGTAGAGGACATTTTTTACAGAGGGGGGGGGGGGGTGCGTACTTCTGCATAGATGGTGTGGGTCAGAAGTCAACACTGGATCCAGGACTCTCAACTGGTTGTCTGTGGGAAGTTACCTTGTCAGGGTCTAGCTAGAGATGGTTGGTTCAAAGCAGTCTCAGCTGAGGTTCATATGGTCAGTGGTATGATCTACTGGCTGAGAGTCGAACAGGATGAGGTAATCTTCAACATACAGCAAAATCCGGGTGGTCCTTAAAGCGCTAAGCTGTCTTTCTACGTTCCTGTCGTGGCATGCCAAAACGAGGTCGCTGAGCACGGGCGCTGAGCAGGAACCAATGCACACTCCTTTTTTCTGGGTGTAAATGCCACTTTCAAATGCGACCAAGGACGACCGCAGGTAACATTTTAAAAGGTCCAGGAATGTTTTCACTTTGGTGTCACGCGCATTCTGGAAACGAACGGTGACGTACTCAACGATGCCTTCGCTGATTACGTTTAGAATGTCGCCATGTGGCAGGGAATAGTATAAATCCTTAACAACAGCTAAAAAACCACTCACTGATCGTTCACGGAGGTAATCCGAATCATCGGAAGTCTTTCTCACGAGGTAAGCGTCGTGGGCCTTCCGTAAGGTCAAGAATCTTTCCAGAAAATGCCCCAAGAACAATTGCCAAGCTCCACGTTTTGAAATGATGACACGAAAGGGAATTTCATCCTTGTGAGTCTTCGCTGTGAGGAACATTTCCAGCCAAGATTCACTTGCTTTTGTTATGGATGTGGCTAGCCTAGGAAGGGAGGCGTTTTCGCAAAGCCTGAGGGCTTCTTTCGTGACCTTGGCTGGTTTAAGAGTGACTTCTGGAAGCTCTCACTGATGGCAGCTGTGGCCTTCTCGTCCTAAATTCTCTTCAGAACCACAACAAAACCACCCTATTTGTCCGATAAGATCAACTTCAGTTCTGCGTCTCGAAGACATGCAACAATTTTCGCTGTACTTTTGTGGCTGTCTTGCTAACAAAGACCAAGAGGTCCGTCTTGTTCATCCTGGGATGCACGCGGAACTTGGGGCCGAGGTTCAGGACATGACGGAACACATAGCGCTATGACGCCAGGACGAACAAAGAAAGAGACAATACGAGCGCTAACTTTCAACTGAAGTTTATTCATTGCATGTGAAGTTCTTATACAGGCTGAATAGTGCAGAAAAACTACCAGGCTATCATGCCGCGAGTCCCCACATAACACACAAACACTTTGTATTAACATAATCAAGGAAATCAATTTCTTTCTTTAAAAGCGAAATAGATACAGCCCTAACATATTTATTCTTCAGTTTTCGTATCTTTCTGGGTTCTACAATCTCACGTGTTAGTTGCTGTTTATTTTTAGTTATGATTCGGCATTCTTTGAAAACAGGATGGCACCCACCGGCTTGCAATCCAAACAGTGTTTGGCAAGGTATTTTTTGCCGTTCTCCAAGTTCCTATTATGTTCTCAGAGTCTTTCATTTACACACGTACCGGTCTGGCCAATGTAATATTCTACACATGACATGTGCAGGGAACGTACGACGCCTTCTGTACATTCCACACGTTTTTTTTTTTGTGCCTAATTGTGCACGTTTTTTTTTTTTAACAGCAAAGGAATCGGTCATCCTACAAAGTTTTTTCCAGTTTATTGTGTGCTGAAAACACTACTTTGACTTCTACACGTTGCCCGATTTTTTTTTATTATGCGAAATCTTGTGGATATACGGAAGCACAGCTACTCGTTTATATTTCTCGGGCGGGCTCTGACCTGGTGACTATTTTTTTCGATCAAATTTTCCTGCACATTTCATGTGTAGAATATTACATTGGTCAGACCGGTAGGTGTGTAAATGAAAGACTGAGAACATAATAGGAACATGGAGAACGGCAAAAGATACCTTGCCGAACACTGTTTGGATTGCAAGCCGGTGGGTGCCATCCTGTTTTCAAAGAATGCCGAATCATAAGTAAAAATAAACAGCAAATAACACGTGAGATTGTAGAACCCAGACAGATACGAAAACTGAAAGATAAATGTGATAGTGCAGCCTCTATCTCGCTCTCACAGAAAGCAATTGATTTCCTTGATGATGTAAATAAAAAGGAAGTGTGGGTTATGGAATTGACTCACGGCATGATAGCCTGGTAGCTTTTTCTGCGATATTCAGCCTGCATAAGATTTTCACATGCAATAAATAAACTTTAGTTGAAAATTAGCGCTCGTGTTGTCTCTTTCTTCGTTCGCCCTGGTGTTTTAGCGCTATATGTTCCGTATCGGCAAACCAACTCGCCCGAACAGCCACTCTGTTCAGGACATATTTTAACTTCTCGGAACTACCGGATGCCCCACAAAAGTCACAGGAACGCCCGAAGGCGACTCAAGTTTTTTCTTCGGAAGGTTCGAGATGATGCCGCGACTTAAGTATTCTGTGACCTGGCATACACACCGGGGTTCTTGTTGAAAAAGACGTTTCTGTTGACCGGGAAGAGCCACACGCGCACAGGCGTGCGGCTCCGTTTTCAATTGGTAGTGTCAGCTCTTGTGTTTGTCGTTCTTCTGTCGTCGAAGCGTTTTTTGCGCTGCATATTTTCATCTTCTTCGCCTGCTACTTCGCCACACCACACTGAGCTTAACTCTGCCTTCTTGCTGGAACTGTTTTGGGGATCAGCACATGAAACATTGGGCCGGCGCTTAATTTTAAATACGAGAAGCTATCCGCGTAATGTAAAATCTTCAAAATCGCAGCTTAATAACTTTGACAAAACGTCCCTTGAATGTCTATGGCGGTAATCATGCTGAGTGCCCAACTACGAGTAAGTGAAAATGCAACCTTCCAGCTAAAACAAGAATGTGCCTAGAATGAAGGATATTCCGCGAAAACTTTAATGATATTTACTTGAGTTGCAAAAGAAAATTTTGTTGTCCCTCGAAAGGTCGCTGTTCAACGATATTTAGTGACCACCCTGCAGACACGTGAGCGGATAGAAGGAATGTCAGATACAAATGCTCGAGGTCAATACCGCTTTTTGATACTGGCAAAGGAGGGGTGCAGCATATCACAGCGAGAATATTCGCTTTAGCGATTGGCATATTAATCAATTTATGTCCTTTGAAGCTAGGCAGTCAAGTTTAAAATAAGGAGTATCAGAATAAAAAGGCAACAAATGCAGTGAGCTATCTTCTTTAGTCGAAGAAGACCTTACTATTAACGAATGGTACTTATTACTGAATCCTCAATCCTTTCCAGTGCTCAATTAATAAATAGTTCTACGGTAGCAAGAATGTTTGTGAATGCTTCAAAGGCCGAGTGAAAAATTCTGATTGATTAATTCTGCAGGGATGGCACCCATTCACAGTGATCTATTCGAAATCTTCAATACCACCTTTAGAGAAATAAGAGGAAATCGACCGTGGCAAAGTAAAGTTTCTTCTCGAAGCGACAGCTACCACATAGAGTGCTTTCGAACTAATATTTACCTTCTGAATTTAAACGCATACCACCGCGACACCAACCTCGACAACAGCTTTGATGTCGTCTCGCGTACGTTGCCAATCTGGCAGTCTTGGCCGTGCGTCTCAGCGTTGTGTTTAAAAACTTCGTTCTATATCTCCTTGCGCTGACATATCATTTGAAGACTGTTTTGGCGCCAGGCGTCCGCCTTATTTAGCAGTACTCGCCAGATGCATGTGTTTTATTCTTCCATTCTGCGGGAAAATTGCTTGGAATTGGAAACATCCTTGTTTACTTAACTCTGCAGGATTCAAATAAATATCTCACCTAAAGCGTGCTTCGAGAGCGTTTCAAACACGTGAAAAAATTTGAATAGGGTTACAGCATGTTGTCAATATATTAAAATTGTACTTGCGTAGATATGAAATTAATTCATTCGAAGTATACGCCACTTAATGCATGTTTCGAGCACATTTCAAACACGTGAAAAAATATGTATGCGGATTTAGCATTTGTCAATATATTAAATGTTTACTTTCGGAAATATGACATTAATTTGTCATAAGTATACGTCACTTAAAGCATGTTTCGATCACGCTTCTTTAACGTGAAAAATTATGAATGCGATTTAAGCATCTTGTCAATATGTTAAATGTATGCTTTCGTAAATATGAAATGAATTCGTCTCAAGTATACGTCACCTAAAGCATGTCTCGAGTACGTTTCAAACGTGTCAAAAAATTATGTATACGGTTTTACCATCTTGTCACTGTATTTAAAGAGTACTTTCGTAAATATGAAATTAATTCTTTCGAAGTATATGTCACTTAGGCATGTTTTGAGCACGTCTCAAACACGTGAAAAAATATGAATGCGGTTTTAGCATCTTGTTAATTTATTAAAATTTACTGTTACAAATATGAAATTAATCCGCCTGATGTATACTCCTATTTTAACAAACGGCCACTCCTTTAAATCATATTTCAAGCAAACATTTAGCTGCCGCAGAACAATCTAGTACTCGAAATTGCGTTTCGTGAGATGACCTTTGAATGTTGGCTATGTATTTAAATTGTACTTTCGCAAATGCGCATTAATTCGTCCAAAGTGTACTTCAATTCTAACAAATGAGCATTCCACGTAAACGCATTTCCAGCACAATTCAAGCTGCTGTTGAACAGTTAGCGCTCGAAGTCGTGTTTCGGAGAATAAATTATTGGCAATGCATTTAAATTGTACTTTCGTAAATATTAAATTCATATGAGCAAAGTATACTTCAATTCTAACAAATCGGTAGTCCGCGTCATCATATTTGCAGCACAGTTCAAGCTGCCGTGGAACAACCTAGTGCGCAAAATCACTTCCGGGAACAGTGAAAACTGTCGCTTTTCTGTCGTCCATTCGTCTGTGCTAACTTCTAGAAGAAAGGAAATCACAACTTATTTAAATTACGTGTAGACAACGTGATAGCATTGTAACGGCAATGACTCCATGCGCGCCCCCGGGCCCGAACATGCCAGCGAAAAGGACCCCGACTGGCAACGCCGGCCTCCACAATAGGTATCAGTCATTCCTTCACATGTAAACGACAAAGAAAAGTAGAATGACTATTTTTTGCGCATGATTTGTAGCAGTAGCTCTATAAAAAGTCAATGGGCTTTGTGAACATGCTGATACAAAATTTCATTTCATTTCATTTATTGATCCCTTAAAGGCCCGAAGGCATTACATAAGGGGGGGCATATTGGTTTCCAACGGCGATGATGGGAACATGCATAACAATAAAAAGAACAAACATACAAACAAACATAAAAGGGGTTGTAGTCATATCAGGGTTTTCCAGCAAGTGATACATCATTTAACAAAGATATGTCAAGCAATACTCGCTACAAAAGAGCGCAGAAGTGATCAAGATTTATGTGAGGTGAATTTTTATTTTCTCGCGGAATGTTTTGTGATCAGTGCATGCAGCGTTTTATGTGCGTTTTCTCATTATATACTGAACTTCCCGTGAATGGCTTTGCAAGGCCGGTAATAATATTTACTTAACAAATATAACAGCGGCCTGAAATAAAGCGTTGTCCGGAAATTAGCACTCATAGCTACATATTTGTGAGAAATATAGCCCTGTTTCGTGTATTATATAATGAAAATATCTTTTTTCGCGGCGTCCATCTTGAGGAGAACAAGGAAGCGAAACGTCAAAGAAAAGAAAAAGTTCTTGTTCGGGAAAGAAAATTCTGCGGCTTTCAAGCCGCCTTGTTCATCTCATAAAGAACTATGTATGTCCTTTCGAAACATATGTTGTTGTTTTTTTTGCCCGATGCAGCTGCGCTGACAGTAGGACCAATAGCGCTACTCCACGATATGATGCACGCATCTCATTAAGCAAAGGTCCTCAAGGCATATATGAATAAAATGCACTCAGACGCCGGAGAATTTGCTCTCGAAAAGGAGCTGAATTGACGACATGAAAATTGCTTTTTGTTTCCTTGTCTCTATTCTACACGTCTTCAATGCCATTCCGTAAGTACAAGACTTATTCTAAATCTCGCATATAGACGTTGACGTTGTCTCTCACAATTTGAAAGCAAATTCTTGTCATGAAACCTCGTCACCATAGCTGGTTGTAGGCGCACAGGCCTCCACCACCTTGAGAATGTGCCACCCATTGAGCCTAATTACGATAGCTGCCACCATTTCGTTAATACAACGGAACTCCTCTTTG
The DNA here is from genome assembly GCA_030143305.2 of Amblyomma americanum. Taxonomy (NCBI): domain Eukaryota; kingdom Metazoa; phylum Arthropoda; class Arachnida; order Ixodida; family Ixodidae; genus Amblyomma; species Amblyomma americanum. Next base: position 37,246 of record JARKHS020031199.1, read on the forward strand.
TTGCAGATATATTTTGATTGTTAAGGAATCCCACACCTTGTTCCTATCTATTCTCTAATCAACGATAGCCCACTACGTGCCCACCCTGTTGTACTGTATGCGCCTCACCTCTCCTCCTAACTTACCTAAGCCCTATGGCCTCCCATTTAATGCCCGCTAGTTCCTCGAACACCACTGCTTGGGTAGCCTGACAGAAAAGGATCCAGCGCTAAACGGTGCCAAGTTCGGATTCCTGTGCCAGCCTGTCCGGAGCCAGAGTGTCTAGCACCCTAGGCAGCGCACTACTCTGACCGCCACCATGGTCAGCTGCTCCACAGCCGGTAGGGACTTAAAGCGGAGTGTTTATTGGTTCGTTCATAGAATGTTGTCCTGGTTGCGTCCCAATGGTGAGACTAAAATAAAATAGACTTCATACTATGCGCGCACCATGGCAATGTATAGGACCTGGAGGTCGTCGTAAAGACGCGTTGTAGCGACCACAGGTCTCGACTTAGCCTAGATTTCAAGAGGGAGTGGCAGAAATTAGTGAAGCGGGAGCCCTTAACCGATTAGTTGTAAGAGGGAAAGTAGAGGAATTCAGGAATTTGCTACAGAACAGACATTAGGATTTAACTGAAGAAGACGATATTGATATTCAAACAATGAACAATAATCTCACTGCTATTATTACGGAGTGCGCCGTATATGTAGGCGGTAGGATGGTTCGCAAGGATATCGGCAAGCTATTTCAGGAGACCAAAGATCTGATTAAAAAAACATCAAAGCATGAGGGCGTCTAACCCCCCAGACCGACTACAACTGGCAGAGCTATTGAAGTTAATAAATAAGCGCAAGGGGGTGTAACCGTCATAAGGAGGTTTAATATTAAGAGAATCGAGTAGGCTCTAAAGAGAGGAGATAGCCTAAAATGGCTGTAGTTTAGCTGTGGTTAAACCTGCTGTGACGCGATAGCTACAGAAGGCCGAGTGGAACTGGTTCATTCGAATTGCACTGTCAGTCTTTCGCCGCTGCGTTTCGCTGGGCGTTCCTTCTTCATCTTCGTCCCTGGACTTGAATTCACTACCTCCCCCTTTACCCCTCTCCACTCCTTCCCCATTCGGTTTCGCCGGCGCGCCGCGCCGCCGGCAGCTGCCACAGTGGCCACGGCGCCGCTACTCCGAAGACTCGGAATGCTATAGTAATGTAGGCGCGCGGCGCACACACCAGCTGCGTGCTATGACGTCAATCCGTGCATGCGCACAGCTGTCGGAGCGGTGGTGCCACGGCTCAGCGCGCAGCCACGCTGACCTCGCGAAGTGGCTGGCGTAGTGTAGCTATCGCTACAAAAGTGGTGAATAGAAACGAGGCATGGGTTAAAACCAGATGTATGCCTGAAGAGAGAAGCAGTGTCATTAGCAATATCGTTAAGATAGTCAACGTAGCCGAAGAGTTCTACACAAATCCATACAGTGGCCAGTGTAATCAGAACGCAAATTATGGATGCAGTAAGGCACTTCAATGGTAAATCCGCTAGTAAGGAAAGAAGATGTAAAGACAGCCTACGGAACAATGCAATGGTGGAAACAAGCTGATGAGGATCAGGGAACAGCAGATCTTTTGAAGGACATAGGGGAGATTGTGGTAGGGAAAGTAACCACTCTGTATACGCAATGCACTAGGACCTCGACCGCGCCAGAAGCTTGGAGAAACGCTAACATTATCTTAATTCTTAAGAAAAGAGACGCTAAGGACTTGAAAAATTACAGGCCGATCACCTTGCTGTCCGTTGCCTACAAGGTATTTACTGAGGTAATCGCTATTAAAGTCAGGGCAACCTTAGACTTCAATCAACCAAATGATCAGGCAGGTTTTCGTAAAGGATATTCCAATATAGATCATATTCACACAATCAATCAGGTCACAGAAAAATGCGCACAATATTGCCAAACTCCTACATATTGTCACGAATGTTACGAGCCACACAATCGGCGATACAAGAACTGCTCCAAGCTGCATAGTGGCCGCAAACACCATAATAAAGCGCTCCTATTTCCTACACTTCTGAACTGTATCATTTCTTCCTGCTATGCAGCATCACATCGATGAGGCGTGCTTTCACAGTGAGAAAAAGGGGCTATATGCGCCAGGCTAAACAAAGGTATCACGACACAGAACCGGCGGCACTCAGCCTGAAGTACAATCAGAAGGACGGTCTTGGTAGGGCTTCATACGAGCAACGTGCATTGCATTAGGACGCGGGGGTCTGCGCACTGAGCGGGCTGGGGTTGCCGGTGAATCTTCGTACGTCATGTTGCTAATGAGGTAAGGAACACGGTAAAGACCGCAGTATCGACACAGTAATTTGTCAGACAACCCACGATAACGAACTGGTGTCCAAACCCACACATGGTCGCCTGGCTCTTACGTAACAAATCGCCGTCCAAGATTGCAGCGGTCAGCGTCGACGTGCTGTTCATAGTGTATTCTCTGCCTGGCCAGTTGACGTGCGTTTTCAGCCCGGTGAACGAAAGCGGCGATATAAAGATCGAGCTCTTGGTCACACTGAGGGTCGGCGGGCAACATTGCATCCATTGAGGTAGTAACTGGTCGTCCGAAGAGAAGCTGGAAGGGCGTGAGCCGGGTTGTCTCCTGCAGGACCGTATTGTAAGCGAATGTTACGTATGTGAGAATTTGGTCCCACGTTTTATGCTCACCGGGTTTCCCGGATAATGCTATAATACTTCCTTGCTAGAAAATCTTGAAAAAGCTTAAATCACTTGGTAAGTTAGAACCACCGGGTCCTTCTAGTAACGAGAAAAGGAAGTATGCTGTAATACCGTACATTCATCAGTTGTCCCACCGACTGAAGAAACTAGGCGATAGGTATGGTGTAGAAGTCTTGTTTTCCGCTCCTAACAACTTTTGTAAAAATTGCGCTATTGTTGGCAGGAGGGCTCAGAACAGAAGAAAACAACTAAAAATGATAGAACGTTGCAAGGTGAAACATGAAGTGCGGTTTGCACCCTGTACTGAGGGTGTAGTTCATTGCTTTCAGTTGCGGCATGAACTCTTTAGGAAAAACCCCGGAAATGCCTGAACACTGTACTACAACACAACACTTCTCTAAAACGTGTTCAATTAACCTGGTTTTAGGTTAGAGAGGTAGAAGTCTTAATAATTGATGATCTTCAAGTAAAAATGCATGCACACCTCTTTTTAATCAAAGTAAAGTTTCCCATAAAAATAAAGATCAGTTAAAGAAAAAACTGCGAGGCATATCATCTTCACAAACCAGCGGTACATACGTGAGCACTTCTTTTGTCCTTATGCACGACTGCGAAATTATGTATCTAGACTCCTCTAAATAACGCATTCTGTATCACGTTTTGGATGCGCATACGCCTCTAGTTGTAGATTGAGTCCATATTGTTATGTAGTGGTGACTTCAATCAGGGAAGCAGAAAGGCAGCGAAAAATGGCGTCTAAACAAAACACTTTATCGGGGCTGAGTTGCGCCCACAGTGGACTGAGTCACTCGGCAGCAGCGTAACAAGAGTGCTCAGCGATGTCGAACACAATGCTGGCCGCTCTCGACCATGCTCAATTTAAATCTCTTAGCGAACTTTCTAGATACAGCTTGAAAAGTCACCACAACATTCTTGAACAATTTAGAATTAGAACCGCAGGAATGCGATAAATCAAGATATATCTTGACGCGTGTTGCAAACAAAGCGGCAAAGACGCGCAACGGCAGTTTTGAGGAAGAAACAAACAGTACACTGATTCGAGGCATTATTCCCCTCTGCAAGAAGCATCAGGCCCACGCCTTGAAACAACTGAGGTGAGAAGAAAAAATTAAACGTACAGTGCACAATACACACCGACACCAGAAACACAATCTTCTTTAGAGCGCTTATTAGGGCTTTTTTCGGACGTCATGCACAACTTCTAGTTGTACGCGGTGTCGCCGGGATGGAGTCATTTTCTCAGGGACGACTTCATAGCCCAGTTCACTTAGCCGACGGTGAACCTGGTTCAGGTCGAAATAGCGGCGCAAAAGTTTTTCACCCAATCCGTGAGGGTGAATGGGCGGCTAAACCCAGCCAAGGTTTCCTAGCTTGTATTCCGTGCTACGTCGTCGTAGGTTGTAGCGTCTGGCGCCGGTCCACTGCAGGTCTTTGATCCGTAATCGGGCAAGTCTTCAGCCTTTAGCGCGTTGAAGATAAGCGGTGATGTCGACGTTATCTTCTTTGGTTACGTTGCGCAGCATGGCGTCTATCGTGTTCGTGGCTTCTCTCCCATGGACGACACTAAATGGCGTCATCTGGGTTGTCTCCTGGACTGCGGTGTTGTAGGCGAAGACAATGTAGTGCACGATACCGTCCCAGGTCTTGTGTTCGGCAAACGCATACAAGACGCGCATCCCAGCGATCGTTTTGTTAAGGCACTCCGTGATTCCGTTGGTCTGCGGATGATATGCAGTTGTCTACCGGTTGCTTCTTTGACTGTAGCGCAGGATGGCTTGAATAAACTCTGCCATGAACGCTGTTCCTCTGTCCGTGATAAGCACATCGGAGGCGCCTTGTTGCAGTAGAACATACTGGACAAACATTTCGCGAGTTCTGCTCCTGTCCCGTTCGGTAGAGCTTTCGCGTTAGCGTAGAGGGTCAGGTAATCGTTCGCTATGATGATCCACTTATTTTCAAACGTTGCCTTTGAGAAGGGCTAAGAACTTCCTTGCCAATCTGCTGGAAGGATCTTGAAGGGATTCCATACGGTTCTGGAATCCTGCTGGTCGGCTGGGAGGAGCCGTTCGTCGCTGTCAGTCTCAGACGTTTTAATCAAACCGCGCAAGGATCAGTGGGGACTGTAAGTGATGCTGAAGTTCTCCGTAGGCTTCTGGTTGAGGCCCTTTCCATTCGAGTTGAACATCTGCCTTTGTCAGTTCGGTCAGAGGTTCGGCGATGCGCGGAAAGCTGTCGAAAAACCGTCGCTAACATACGCACAGTCCGAGGAACCTACGCACAGCTTTCTTATGGACCGGTGATGGAAACGATGCGATAGACGTTGTTTCTTGCGGGACTGGGTGTACTCCTTTCTTGCTAACTATGAGGCCTAGAAACAGCAGCTCTTCATAGGAAAAGTGGCACTTCATGGTATTCTAGGTTCGGCCGCACTACTACATTGCCTCTAGTACTGTTCGAAGACATTTTGGTTATTTTTCTAAGTTAGAGGCAAAGACTACAACGTCATCAGAATATACCAGGTACATTTGGCATTTAAGGCCTGCCAGCACTGTCCCCATTACTCGCTGGAACGTCGCTTGGCCGGAACTGAGGCCAAATGGCATAAGGTCCGCCGTAGGCCGATTTAAGTGGGGCTCGGACAGCGTAGCGGCGCACAAACACGTGGGTCGAAGTGGCCAGGACAGCATGCACGAAAATGGTATAGTGGCAGGACGGACGCGGTGGAGTAGGCCGGAGTTCTTTAACGCAGTCCCGCAGGAATTGAAGGAATTATTGAGGCTGAGTTGTGAGCGGCTGGGATGTAAATAAGTCGCCTGGAAGACGCAGAGCACTACCATACACCAGCTCTGCAGCTGAGCACTAAGTCTTCCAGGATGACGGCCCTTAAACCAAGGAGCACAAGGCGCATGGAGTCGACCCAGGTGGCGCAGTTGAGAAGGGCAGCTAGGGCGGCATTTAAGTGGTGGTGAAGGCGTTCCGCCATGCCGTTGGCACACGGGTGATATGCAGTGGTGCGGCTATGCCTGACACCGAGAATATGATTAAGGGAAACAAACAGGGAGGACTCGAACTGGTTGTCACGGTACCAGGACAACCAAACGAGATACCCACGCAGAAATGAAAACGCGGGAAAGTCTCTGCGGTGGTGTCATAAATGGGGACTGCCTCCGGTCAGCGAGTGAAGCGGTCGACCATGGTCAGGACATAACGGTAGCCTCAAGACACGGGTAGTGGAACCACGATGTCGAGATGTATATGGTCGATACGACGGTCAGGTCGCAGGAAGGCTTGGGAAGATGTCTTGGTAGGACGGCAGACCTTGGGAGCGCACATCAGCGGTGATTCCGGGCCAAACAAAGCGCTTGGTGAGAAGGCCCTGAGTAGCCCGAATGCCTGGGTGGCACATGTCTTGTAGAGAATGGAAGATGGGGCAACGTAGTGAAACCCGAGCAAAAGGAAGGGGAAGATCAGTTGACATATCGCACCACAAGGACTCAGGCGAGCAGGGATGGGACAAAAACCGCAGTCGGCGAGAAAGACGGTTCTCTCGAAAAGTAGCGAGATCACGGTAATTCTCCTGGGCGGAAGAGAATGGGGCCCAGTCGACGTTGGGAGATGGAGTGTCTACCGCGGCTATATGTGAGGGGGCATCAGCGGCGGTGTTGGCGGCACCTTTTACATGGCGTATGGCGGTAGTAAAGTCCGAGATACAAGCTAGCTGACGGAGTTCGCGTGACACGTACTTCGTTGAGTTGGCGCGGAACACATACACCAGTGGCTTATGATCGGTCAGCACATGAAACTGGCGTCCTAGAAAATGCTGAAAGTGCTGTATTTCGGAGTACATGGCTAGGAGATCTCGGCCGAAGGCGCTGCAGGGGATCTCAGCAGGAAGTAGCTTGCGAGAGTAAAGAGGCAATGGTCTCCACTCGGAGTTAATGCACTGCTGTAAGACGTCTCCAACGGCCACGCTGAAGGCATCCACCATCAATCTTGTAGAGCCATTGACGCGCGGATGGACAAGAAGCACGGCTTTCGCGACTGCTTGCTTTGCGGCAGTAAAGGCGGCCCAGGCTTCTGATGACTAAAACAAGGGGACGACGGGCGAGCGTTTCACCGGAGGAGGTCGGTGAGCGGGCGAAGCAGCTCTGCACAGTGCTGAATAAAGCGCTCGGAAAAATTCATCAGCCCCAGGAATTGTCGTAAGTGGTGCAGGGTTATAGGCTGGGGATAATTCTCGATGGTCTGAACGTGGGACGCGTGAGGGCGGATGCCCTCTGAGGATACGTGATGTCCCAAAACTCGAGCTCAGTTCCACCAAACAAACACTTGGAAGCATTCACAACCAGGCCGTACTGCTGTAGACGCTAGAACAAAGCACGCAGGTGTTTCTCATGACCATCAGGCGAGGGCTGGTGATGAGGACATCATCCAGGTACGCAAATACAGTCGGTAGGCCCCCTGCGTAACGTCAGCCAAGAACCGCTATAAGGTTTGAGCCGAATTGCGTAGTTAAAAAGGCGTCCACACGTACTCAAACCAAAGGGTGTCGTGATGGTGGTCTCAGGTATGTCGGCTGATTCGATGGGAATTTGGTGATACACCTTAACCAGGTCAACTTTGCTAAAAATGGTGCAGCCGGCGAGGCGCGATGTCAAGTCCTGGATGTGGGGCAGCCAATAGCTGCCAAGGAAAGTCTTGGAATTCAACGCCCGATAGTCGACACAGGGAACCCAGTCACCGGGATCACGCTTGGGCACTAGATGCAGCGGAGACGCCCATGCGCTGGACGACGGGCGGATAATTCCGAGCTGCAGCATGTGGTCGAACTCACGTTTGGCGATAGCTAGACGGTATCCAAACAAGCGGTGGGGTCTAGCAGCTGCGAGTGGACTCCTGGTGACGATGTGGTGTGTCACCGTATTTTTAGGCGAATGAGTGAGGTTGCATGGCTTGGTGAATTCCAGGAAATTCGCCAACACTTTTTCGAAGTTAGAGGAAAGTATCAGCGTGCGGATGCCCATGGGAGCACGGTCCGACAAGACTCCCGAGATGGAGAGATGAGTCAGACCGTCGGTAAGGCGGCAATGCCGCACGCTGGCATCCAAGTCGAAGTATGAGAGGAAATCCGAGCCGATGATCGGGTGAATCACGTCCGCGATGACGAAGACTCATCGAAAAGTCCGGCGAAGCGCGAAGTCTAGGGTGAGAGATCGTAGTCCGCACGTGGCTATAGACTAGGCGTTTGCAGCACGGAACGACTGCCCTGATGGCTTGGAAAGATTAGCCTCAGTCGGTGAAACCACGCTGATTTCCGCGCCTGTGTCTATAAGGAACCGGATGCCGGAGGACTCGTCAGTTACCAAAAACAGGCGGCTCGAACGACTGGCGGGACCACACGCCGCCGTTAGTGATCCCGGTGGGGCATTTAACGGCCGCGAACAGACGTTGTGCACTTCGTGGCCCGGTGTAAAGAAACGCCGGTGGTACCAGCGGAGAGGGAGGGCTGGGAGTCAGAGCTTGAAGTGTGCGCGAAAAACCGAGATGATCGAGACGAGGCGGCCTGGTCTCCTGGGGTGGGCTACGGAGTGCGGCGACTGAGGTGGCAAGCTAATCGAGACGGGCTTCAAGGCGCAGGTCTGTAAGCGGCAAAACATCAGTTACGGAAGAGTAGGTCGCCTCAAGAACGTTGTCGGCGAGCTCAGCAAGGTGATCGAGTGTGACGTCGCCGGCCGCCTCAAGGACGAGGCGGATGGGCTGGGGAAGGCTTTGGAGGAAACGCTTTCGAAGCAGCGCCGAGTGATTGGGGATAGCGCGCTCTCCGAGAAGCTGTTGCATCCGGCGCAGAAGCTGGGAAGGGCGACGGTCAATAACGTCTTCCTCGCTAAGGAACTTCTGGAGGCGAGTGCGTTCCGACGGAATAAATTCCTCCCGCATCTTGGTTTTCAGGTACTGATATGGTGTCGCACCCATGGGGCGGAGCGAACGTCAGAGAGCTCGCCGGCAACATCAGGAGGAAGGCTCGAGGCGACCTGGTAGTAGTGCGTCGTCTCTCAGCTGATGCGGGAAAGGCAAAATTGCGGCTCGATCTGGTGGAACCAAACTTGCAGGTTCTGGGGCTAGAAAGGTGGGACGCGAACCTGCAGTGACGAGACGTCCTGCGGACGTGCGTCCTGTTCCGTGGATGCTGCGGGATCGGTCATTGCTCTACCTAGGTTAGCAGTTGCAGCCTTAACAATTCAGGAGCGAAGGAACAAGACCGCTCATGCGAACCGACACTAGAACAGAACTGCGAGCCACGACTGCACGAGCCACCGCCAGGTACCGTCTTTATTTTCTTCGCCGGGTGGCGCTCGCTATCCGGGTCACCGGCGCCACCCAAGAGAGGAAGCTACAACTTCTTGACAGTACAGTCATATACAGTTGCCATAGCGCGTAAAGTGCGTCATATAGCAGCTTGGATATAACAGTATATTTGGTCGTCATTATAACCTTTCTTGACTTTCTCGGTTTGCTTTTAGGTGCGTTATGCTCATATGAAAAACTATTTATTCACGATAGTTCTCCTCAGCGATCGCGCGAAAGCCAGAAAATCTCCGGAACCAAGCTAGTATTACCACTCCCGACACTGCTAGAAACAACGTGCGCCTCACTCTTCCCTAGCCACATTACATGGATGCACACTCTCGGTCTATGCTCTGAACTCAAACCTCACCGCGCCTTAACAGCTGTTTGCTCTGTTCTTGGCGGCTTAGGTGCAATTGCCAATTGGAGTCTGTGGTCAACCATAATTGTGCAGGATGTATTTCTGTTGAAATAACCCTTTCTCCGCAACGGCCAGTGTGGGTGAATGAGCTACCATTGCCTCGCCGCAGGCCGAGGCGCTGCGGGGGGAAAACCGATAGCATTTAGTATCAAATAAAATACTTATCTTCTGTCTGTCTACCCTAAAAAGCAATGTTGCAATTTTCATTTCAGAGAATGTACCTCATCTTCAAAAAGCAGCTACCAGCCGCAGTGCCATGGTGAAGTGAGTAATCAAAATGCTTTGTAAGAGAACACGGTCAAGGGTGTTAAGGCGTGCTAAGCGCTGCACAAAGTGTCAGAGCATAAGAAAATGGAAAGCTACCGACGTCGTACAACACGCTTAAAGGGACACTGAGAACTCTATCATTTTTTTTTGTTAGCAAAATCTGATACTTCGGCATTTCATGGCTTTGTTGCCGCTTGTCCGGGCGCGAAAGATGCATTTATTTCAAAGAAATTTGGATTCGAAGTTGAGAAAGTTTTTCCCGCCGCTCTGATTCATACTCGAGAACTCTTATGACGGCACGGAGAACTCTTATGGCGTCACAGAACGGAGTGACGTGATACGTGACGTAAACGCAGACTCCGTGATTTCTGATGGCTAGCGGTGCGGTGCGCAACCTTCCTTTGTTAGCCTCAGAGATTCGTGGTTTCCATGAAGTAAGGAAAATTCCTCCAAGGTGGCGCCTCCTGTCCTAGGAAGTCATCATTCTTGTACTTGCGAGATTGGCCTGTGGCGGCGACACCTGTATTTTGGTTCTTGCTATTTTCTACATTACAAGAGCTTTGTTTTCAGTAAGAGTGGCGTTTTTGTGATCAGGAGCTGCTATTCTATCGATACAAGCCAACTTCAATTTCTCCTTTGTGTCCCTTTAAAATGTGTTGCTGGATTCGAAGGAACAAGCATTCCAGCTTCTGTTAGATTGTTGTAAGACAAACTTTTGAAGCCTATTAAGCACTGATATTTTTATATGGTCTTCAATTAAATTAGTGTGACTTAGAGGAACATAAAAAAAACGCCAGACTAAAATGCTTTTTTATGTTAAGAGGCACTTGCTTTATAAATTGTACCGCTGAAGCAAACCACATGTGAGAGCTCCTGCGCGAGATGACAGTAACTAACGTTCCTGTGTCCTTGCCGGAATTTTTGTAAGGAGTCTTCCGCTCTTAACTTCTTACTCTCGCAGTAACTAAAAAGCCCAAAGAGACATGCATCCGACTTTTTATTGGATCGTGGTTGTGTAAACTGTTACGTGAATATTTTTTGCAAGAGTTTGTTTCAGATAGAGATCTCTTCATTTAAGATAATAGCACTGCTTGCGTTGCCTAAGTAGTACCTCTTCTTTGAAATGCAGACGTATGCTAGCAATCTTATGGTTTACTGTCTAGAGACATGACAGCGTCCTGAAATATGATTAATGTCAGGTTGAAATTGATTAGAGAGATCTGGATAATATGAGTACATAACACCTAATTATTTGTTAATCAAGCGGAGAGGAACAAAGAACGGCAAACCTACATGATAAGTTCCGCAGCTCTATCGAAGTAGGATCACTGCCAAAAAAAACATGGACCTAAATTTACATACGGCCAGGCGATACGCCAGGGCAAAATATGAGAGAAATACCTAGCAACCAAGGCGAACACGGTCGACACGGACGCCGCGTTTTATCCTTGGAAACGAGAAACGAAAGAGCAAAAGGTCGTAGCGACAGTGATAGGCCCGGATTTTAAGAAAATCTCTTGCGCGTCGGCACGGGATTGTACTGTAGCCGATGGGGAAGAGATGGTTGTTGCTCTAGCGGCCGCGGAGGGCTACCGCACAAATACATTTCTCGTAATACTAACAGATTCTAAGGAAGCATGCCGTAATTATACAAATGACAGAATTGGCCGCAAAGCGCTCCAGATCCTCTTCCGCGCTGGCGAGAACAAATACCAAGTCAGACACACCCTGTCTTAGATACCGGGACACACCGACATTGAAGGCAACCAAAGGGTCGAGAAGATCGCTCGAGAGCATACAAACCAAGCTGGCTTGGACGTTGACCACGAGGACTTCATGACGGTGACCTCAACGTATTCAGATCTACTAAATTATCATGGAGGAATGAGGATAAGTTACTCCCCATGCCAAAACATACTAAACCAATTTGACGCAGTACACTGGCAGAAACTGCAAACCGGAACTTTCCCAAACTTCAACATACTAAGCAAAATGTTCCCTTGGCAATATAGGGACACATGCCCATGGTGTGGCGCAAAGCCCACCCTTTATCACATTACATGGGAATGCTGCAAAAACAAAGCATTCCATAAAATAGAAAACCCGAGTGTGGAACAGTGGGAGAGGGTGCTCTCCAGCGGTGACCCGTGTATACAACGGGTGCTCATACAGCACGCCCGACGAGCAACCACCCTCAGTAGAGCCCTGGAATAGGGGCACCAACCCTGCCAGGCAGAAGATATCACCACCAGGAAGATGGAAGAACTGCCGGACTGCTGAATGACCTTGTAATTAGAGTAAATAAAGTTTATCGTATCCTATCCTATTTGTTAATGCTGTAGCGCCCTCATCTGGCTGAGCCTAGAGGACGGCCAAAGCGTGCTCCCGCGAGAAAGATAATGAAGGCGGTGCGGGGCTCTGGCGCGCGAAGCCACTCCAGGCTGTTCTATTCTTGCCTAGATCCGAGTCAGCTGCTCGTTCCTTCGCTCTTAGCATAAGCCTAAATGTGTGACCTAGGACGATCAATGACTGAGCCTGGCGACCCCTCCATGGAACGGGACTCGCGCCCGCAGGACTTCGCGTCGCTGCGGCTCCGTCTTCCTCTCTTCTAACGTTAGAACCCGCAACTCTGGTTTTTACAAGTTAAGATCGAGGCAGCACCTCGGAAACGAAGCACTACTACCAGCTTGTATCCGCGCTTTCTCGTGCTGTTGCCTGCGATCTCTTAGATAATCCTTCTTAACCAACGGGATTACCTCATATCAGCACCTCAAGACGAAGGCGCTGGAGAAAATCATGCTGCCGAACGACCGTGCCCAACTCCAGCAGCTCCTTACTGAGGAGTACCTTGGCGACCAGCGCCCATCCCAATTGCTGCGCCGGATGCGGCAGCTGCTCGGGAGGGCAACATCGCCACCTACACCGCGTTGCTTCGAGAGCTCTTTCTTAACCGCCTCCCTCAGCCCATTCGCCTTGTCCTCGCGGCCGCTGGCGACATGACCCTCGACCGCCTGGCGGAGCTCGCGGATCACGTTCATGAGGTGGCTTCCCCGTCCGTCTCTACTCTCTTCTCGCCTACTGACACGGCGATTTCGCGCCTTGAGGCCCGCATCGGTGAGCTCACTGCCTCGGTCGCTGCACTCCGGCGCCCACCCAGGGAGAGCTATTCGCCTCCACCCAGCCTTTGCTTTCCTTCACGCCCATGTCACGCTCAGACGTGCAGTCATCCGTCTCTGTGCTGGTACCAGCACCGCCTCCGACGCCGGCATAAGCGCGCAGATCATCGATGTGCCCCAGACTAAAGCTAACCGTTCCAATTCAACGGCGCACTCGCTCTGCGCTGTCAACAAGTCGTCTATAGCGATATACTAGCTTCGCTCCCTCACCCTCGGCTTCGGACTTCGCTGGACTTTCTGATTGGTTTTCGTCATCACCGATGTGGTCCACCCGATCAACGGCTCAGATTTCCTCTCCTACTTTGCCTTGGACGTCGGCGTGCGGCATCATCGCTTGACTGATGGTTTAACTCGTCTCTCCATCTCTGGAGTCCCGTCTGGCCTTGCTCCCATCGACATCCGTACGCCAATACCTTCCTCGCCATTATAGAAATTCCTGGAGGATTTCCCAGAGTTAACCAAGCCATTCAACCTGACTCAGCCGCCTAAGCATACGGTCACCCACCACATCGTCATCAGTGGCCCACCAGTCGCCGCTCAACCTCGCGGCATGTTTGGGGAGCATCTGGCTTATAGCCAATTATGTTTTGAACCACAAGCTGGAATTCGGCTACATACGCCCGCCGTCCACCACGTGGGATTCCCCGCCTCATCTTCTGCCCAATCGGGATCCCGGTGATTGGCATCCATGAGGGGACTATCGAGCGTTGTACGCCAAGACTACACAACAGCTATCCGCTGCCTCACATGCAGGAATACATCGCGCCTAGATGGCTGCACGATCTTTACCTCGATGGACTTGTTTAAGGCTTTACACCAGATACTCATCGAGTACACTGACAAACATAAGACCGCCATCACGACACTCTTTGGTATGAGTACGTGAAGATGCCCTTTGCGCTAAGGAATTCGGCGCAACTTCCAGCGGTTCACTGCTGAGGTCACGCGGTGCCTTTGCGTTTGCGTACATCGATGATGTCCTCATTGCTAGCGCTATGCATGAAGGTCTCGAGCACAATCTACATGACTTTTCCCAATGCTCGCCGCAGTATGGGCTGATACTGAACGCAGCCAAGTGTCTCTTCACTGCCTCAGAGCTTGAATTCATGAGAGATCATATATCATCGCATGGTATCTACCGCTTCCGTTCCACGTCAAGACCATCCAGGATTATCCCCAGCATACTACACTGCGCCAGTTATGCCAATTCCGGGGGCTTCTAAATTTTTCCCGGTGCTTCGTTCCGCACAGCACAGAGCTGCTCCACCCAATCACTGGCCTCGTTCGGTCAACCGTCCTCTGCCGTTTCCTGGTCAGAAAAGCCCAGGCCGCCTTTACTACTGCCAAGCTTGGTGTCGCTAGCGCTGTGCTTCTGATACACCTGCGCAGCAAAGGCCCTACTATATTGATGGTGGATGCCTCAAGCGTGGCTGTCGGAGCTGTCTTACACCACCTCATTAACTCCGAGTACCAGCCTTTGTTCTTTTACTCTCGAAAGCTACCTCCTGCTGAGATCCGCTACAACGTCTTTGGCTGCGAGCTACTCGCAATTAACGCTCCCATACCGCACTTTCGACATTTTCTGGAAGGATGGAAGTTTCACGTACTCACCGATCATAAGCCACTGGCGTACATTTTTCAGAGCAACTCAATGAAATACGTGTCCCGCTAACTCCACCGTCTCGCTTACATCTCAGAATTTAAAAACGACATTTGTAACGTAAAGGGTGTCGATAACAGCTCCACTGATGCCCTTTCGGGTGTAGCTGCGGTTGACTCTCCAGCTTCAACCATCGACTGGGCCGCATTCTATTCCACACAGCAGGATGACAGAGAGCTCTAGGCTTTTCGGGAGTTCTCACCGATTCCGAATTGTTCTTCAAATGCTCGCCTGAGCCCTTGTGGTGCGATCGCTCAGCAGACTTCCCACCCTTTTCTTTCAGCTGCACTTCGCAGCATCTATTTCCACTCTCTGCGAGACATTTGTCACCTAGGCATTCGGGCTAGTCAGTGCCTCCTCGCCCAGCGCTATCTCTGGTCCCAGTTATAAGGGTGAGGCGCGTGCGTGGACGCTGATATGTCTCGACTTGCGGCGGTTTCGGCGGGAAGTCTAGGCGGGGGGTCCTATAGTGCCCTCCTGTGGCTGCGCCGAGAGTATGGCTAACGCTTGCCCGCGAGAGGACGAAAATAAATAAGGCGCGGTGCTGTGGCACGTGAATCTACGGCAGGCTCTTCTTTTGTGGCCTAGGTCCAAGTCAGCCGTTCGTTCCTTCGCTCCAAATGTATAAACCTGCAATATTGACTGTTATGTAAGAAAAACTCAACAAATAGTCCTTTGACACATCACCCCTCGAGGAATCATCATTTACCAAGCCCGAAAGTTGACTGCCGAAGTCTTCAAGAATTGCGGCTGCTCTGCTGCTCAATATACCATCATTCTTCTCGATGGTATCCACAGACAAATGGTATTAAAGAGCGCCTCAACCGGATTCTCATCTACCTGATTTCCACGCATGCAGCGTTCAACTGGGACGCCGTATTACCGTGTGAGGAGAACGCAGATAACACTGCTAAACTTTAAATAACTGGATAGTCCTCTTTCTTTTTCTCTGCGTACGCTTATGGCAAATCTTTCTGGACATGATTTTCTCATTATCCGCCCACGATGCTCCTTACGTGTCGTAACATTTGTGCCTCGCTCAGGGAGTCCGTCGTCTTGCTCGTTTACGAACCGTCCTATAAAACGACCGTGCCTTGGTCCGCTATCCCCGAAGAGCATATTGCCGTGACCTAAGAACCGGGTAGTCTGGTTTGGATTCGGAATGAGATGCGCCCCCGAGGCTTGTATCAGAAGTTCTTGACGAAATACGCTCAGCCATTTAAGGCACCAGTTGGGTGAGTGCCGTCACCTATGTAATTGCAAAAGTGACCTCTACACATCACGGCATCGCTCACGTGGCTCGACTAAAACGAAAAAATCGCAGTGTCTTCTTAGCTCGCTCCAGGATTAGCTTCCATTTCCCAGGGACAACTGCTACACCGCTCAAACAGCCGGGCGCGCCGCATGTGCGCATGCAGAGAAGACGAGAAGGTGGAAGCGCCAGGAATCGGGCGATGACCAGTGACATCTTTTCATTTAAGATCATAAATGAGCTACGCATTTAGCTCACCCGGGTGGAGGTCCGGCACCCTGGTTCGCCAGTCTACCACCCCAAAGCTTGCCCTGGATTCATTCGGACGCAATGGCGTCAGCAAGATTGCAGTGGTGCATCTACCTTCTGCAGACCGAGCTCCAAAACACAAGTCTTAAAGTGACCCAGGAGCAGCAGAAATCAGCTGTCACTTGGAAATTTCTGAGATGCGTCCTTTCCACAGAAGGCGCCTTGTGTGCCGAACCTCGGATGTGCACTGCATGTCGGACATGCTAAATTATAGATCCTTCGCATCTTGTCAAGTCAAACCTTTCATACCTGAGCAACTATCTTGCACCAGAGGCATCATCCGATCGTCGACTCATCAGCCTCTCCTCAGGAAACTATTGATAACTTTCAGGATGCCGGTGTTGGAGTGATATCAGTGTTCTGGTGTAGCAGATATGCTGAGGGCTCTCGCGTGACGACAGAGTCCGTAATCACAACTTTTGCTCTGTCTTTGTGCCCACCTGAGCTTAAGGTTTTGTCCATGGTGCACCGCGTCGACACGCTACAACCTCGACTTTTGCAATACAAAATTTTTTGCACTTTGGTCATAGCAGCAAGGTTACAAATCAGCGAGGTGTTGCTGACTTTGCGGTGACGATCCTGCTGCATACTTTTGCACATCTGATGGGCGCAGATGCTGTCTCTGTTGCAGCGTTCATCCCGCTGATTATGCTGGCGGTCCTAAATGTTCCCATGAGAAGAATGTTATGGACATATTTTAGCCCAGAAGGTGCTTCAGATCAGATACATGCGCACTATTAAACAGGGCAAAGCGTTTTTATGCATATCGTGCTAGGAGACCTGGGTCTAACGTAGAGGCGATGCAACTCTTCTGTCTCACCTGTTGAGATTGCGCTCGCATTTGCTGCGCATAGCATGTTGACAACCATTACTGAAGCTCTCTCCCAGGTTATTTCTAGCCAGTTTTCTCTTTTAGCTGTTGGTCTTCCCGCTCCACCAACTGGTCGTCATATTATCAATTCCAATTACTGCTGCCTCTCATTTGTGCCAATACATGGTGTCGGGGATATCAGCCTTTCTGACGTTTGCTCTTCGGACGTCAAGATGGCGAGTAGTCCCCATAAGCGTCGAGCTCCTTCCTCTGCGTCGAAGTATGCCCTCTCAAACAACAAAAGCAAGGAACCTTCCCCAAGTAATCGGCAAAGACCGATTTGTTAAAAGAGACTGTCCCAGCCTACCCACATTAAAGTAACCATGATGGGGTTGAAGGCACCGCAGTAGAATCGTCGTTATAACTCATCTTATTGTCACTATTTACAGTAGCTTGTCTCGTACTTCAACCCAGAAATAATTTATCTCCAAGAAACTTGACTTTTTCCAATTAGCTCATTCTGAACCATTTTCATTTCGTATTCTGAGCAGCCTGCAATTGTGGCCAGGGGTTGGCTTACTAACTTTAAGTTCTTCAAATATATTTTATCGGGCGCATGTTTCTCGCCAACATAAAAGTTGTTCACAAAGCTAAGTTAAACAACCCTTACCATCGCTAATCTCAACTTTCTTGAAGTGCCCACATTAGAGAATATTTAAACAATCTTTTGCGTTCTAAAAAGACTGTGGTAATAGCTGGCAATTTAAATCCCAATCACGTGGTTCGTGGTTTCCGTACAGATGTATGTGGGCAGCTTCTGTGAACGTGCACATCGGCAACGTACGTGCGGTGCTGCTATAGTTGAGGAGTAATTAACATGCGTACTGATTCTTGATCTGTCATTGACTTAAAGTTGGCAGCGTACGGCGTACAGGTCTCTTCAAGGTGTGCTGTAGGTTCTGGTACTTGCAACGATCACTTTCTAACACCTTTCAACTTATTATTTTGTCCTCTTAGGGCGACTGCTTCTCCATATAAATTCGTCAACAGCATAATTTTCCAAAACTTGTGCATTCGTGTTTCTCGTCCATCGCATCATCTGATTACTTGGATCACGCTCAATAAGTTCTCTGCTCCGTGTTAGGTGCGACTGATTGTTTCGTGTTCACGGTCCAATCTACGGTCAAGAACCAACAGCCCTCCCTGCGGTGGAATGATGAGTACGAGAAAGCAAACGGCTTAGAAAAGCTGCCTGAAAGAGCCTCTCACATAACCACTGCCAGCGGAATTGGATAAAGTTCAAGCTGAACGTAAACGCGCAAGAAACAAGGACATAGAATAAGAAAGACAACATGAGCGCTCGTGTTGTCTGTCTTATTCTGTGTCCTTGTTTCTTGAGCTTTTACGTTCGGCATGAAAAATCAACTCGCCCAAACGCGGCCGTTATTGATATAAAGTTCAAATTTTTTGCGGCTTCATTTAAAAGGACTTTTGATAAGAGGAACGAGGAGTGTCGTGCAAATTTGAACAGTTACCTATACAGCCGAAATAATCGCAAAGATTTGTACCGGTTCACTGAAAGTAACCAATATTCGCCGTCCTATTACGTTAGAGGGTCAGTGTTGTTATTGCCCCTGGAAGCAAAATCCGCTTCACCAGACAGCGCAAGCTATTTCTTCCCAACTTTCAAGCGCCCTTGGTGGTTCCGTTTCTCTTACCCACACTGCACTCAAACTACATTTTGGTTCAACCGTGGGAATTATTTTTATAGATTCTGGCCTCAACCCAAAGCTCTTGGATGCGACGGGTGACTATCGATATGGTGAAGGCACTTGTACAAGACTTTATCTGTTATGTTTTGCGTATTGTTAGCGCTGCCCTTGAGATAACTTGGCTCCCTCCGACTGATAAATTGCGAAAATAGGTTACTTCTCAAAGATCCTACGAAAGGTTTTATAATATTTATTGTTCGGCCGATTTCTTTCTTTGCTGATTTATTAATAATTTTTGAACGCATTGCTCAGAGCCGCTTCGCAAATCACGTTATGGGATTACATGCCTTAAGTGTTTCTCGTATAGAGTTCCGTCGAGGGTGCTTGATCTGGACGGCTCATTTATAACTTGAAAACCAGAATTAAGGTTGCAAAAAAGACAAAAAGGTACGCGGTTTCAGTAGCTTTGGATATCACCGAAGCATAAGACAGCGTAGAACATTCAATATTCTTGAACAAGGTTGAACAAATGCGGCCGCCTTTTTTCATTCTTGAATGGTATTGCAAATCCCAAAATGATAGACGTTTCTTCTGTTTCGACAGTTCCTTTAGTTCCGAAACCATTTCAAATAGTAGAAGTGCGCGAGCCCTCGCTGTGCGTCGGCCTTCGTGGTGCGCAGGGTGCATGCTCTTGAGTGGGGGTCTAATCAAAAGAGCTTTCCTGATGTGCGTGGGTAACTGCGTTTTCGAGTCCCTCTCTGGGAGCTGTTCGCACATCTTTAGTCTGTATAGAATGGCCCTTCCCGAGCTCGTACGAGTGATTCGTCCGAGCTGGAAAACGAGGTGCGCCTCGTAAAGCTCCGAGAGTGTGTTGTGAACCAAAAGTGCCAGCAACCTTTTCGTAGACGTACTGTGCGGGAGCCCAAGGTCCGCCTTGTACGCCTGCCGGATTGTAGCTTCGACCTCGTTCTTTTCTGCGAGCTGCAGTTGCAGGTAATGGAGGGCGCAGACGACCCTGCTCAGCACGAAAGCCTGCACAAGTCGACATAGATATTTCTCTTTCATGCGTCATCTTTTGCTCGAGATCCGTCTGATTAGCTGCGCAGTCTGATTGACCGCGGCCGTGAGTCTGTTGAATGTTTCTGTGCTTTTACGGTTATGTACATGTATCAAGATTATGTACTATGTACATACCCAGTATTCGTATGGTCTGGACCTCCTTGACCGGTAGTCCTTGCACATATATATTCAGTATGGTCGGCGGAGTCAGATTTCCGTTTCTAACACGTGGCTTCGCCCTAAGAACCAGCAGTTCCGATTTCCAGTGCGAGCATTCAAGGCCCCACCCGCCGCATAAGTTTCAATTATGTCAACTGCCTGCTGCAGGGTATCTTCTATTTGGCCGTCGTTCCCAGTGGTTACCCACAGGGTTATGTCGTCCGCGTATAAGGTCTGCTGCAGCCTCGGCAAGGCGGCGAGTTTTGGGGGTAGTGTAATGAGTGCAAGGTTAAAGAGGAAAGGCGAAAGCACCTCGGTATGCCTCGGCTTCCCAGCGGAATGGGCTCCGATTTCAGGCCACCTAATGCAAGCTCTGCTGTCCGCTCGGACAGGAATGATCAGACGTAATTGAATTTTCGTTCTCCTGGGTCTATATTAGAGAGGCTCGTGAGGATGGTCTCATGCGAGACGTTGTCGTATGTCCTGTTTAGGTCTAGCCCGAGCACTGCCTTCGTCCCGGTCTCGCGTGGAGAGCCCAGCATGCCCTTCTTAAGCTGGAGCATCACGTCCTGCGAGGACAAGCTAGCCCTAAAGCCAACCATTGTGGGAGGAAGTAGGTCGCTGTCTTATGCTTAATTTCGCAATCGGTTAAGGATGACACGCTCTATGAGTTTTTTGATGCAAGACGTCAGGGAGATGGGCCGCAGATTCTCGATCGACAGTTTCTTTCCCGGTTTGGGGATAAAGGTCACCCGTGCATGCCTTAATCCTTAGGTGATCTCGCCTTCCCTCCAGAAGGTGTTCATTAGGTCTGTCGGAGCCGCAACAAACTTGGGTTCTAGGTTTCTGAGCGTCTTGTTCGACACACCGTCCGGTCCCGCTGCGACGGTGGTACGGAGCAGACCCCGAGCAAACCAGACCTTGTCATCTACTATGTCTGCGTCCAGTTTCTCATTGGGGAATCCCTCGTGATAAGTATATATCCCCAGGTGGTCGAAATTATTCCGGTGACCTGCACTCTGCACATCTTTCTTCCTTCTTTTACTCTTTCTTAAATCTCTTACCTTCAGTACGGTTTTGCTGTCCACAGAGACAAGCGAGACAGTTACTGCGTCATTTCCTTGCCTCAAAAACTAATTTTCTGCAAAATAATGAGCCGACGCTCATTAGGCAGCGATCCAATATCGAGCGTCAACACACCTAACATAGGTCGCCGGTTCAAATCCGTGCCGCGAGCTAAACTCTAAATTAAATAGTAAATTTATGCTGCACGAAAGGCAAAATCATATGCCACTCCATTAGCACTGCAACAAATACGTTAAATAGTTAAAGAACCCCAGGTGGTCGAAATTTCCGTCACTGCAGGGCCCCTCATATAGTCTGAATCGCTTTCGTCCTTTAGCCCCATAAACCAAGCCAGACAAACAGTTGGGCCGTAATATCTATATGAAGGTTCGTAAAGACGTGGAATTAGGGATACATAGGTCGCTGATTCGCATCCCTGCCGAGAGCTTGGCTCTAGCTTAATTAGTAGGTTTATTCCGCACCAAACAAATCTGCGGCAAGCGGTTCGCCCACAATTTTACATGAATGTCTAGAGCTAGTGACCCGACTTTGACGTCTGCCAGACACCGATATATATTCCGGATCCACATAGATGAGTTTCTAGTCATGGCTGTTGGTCATCACGCGGCCACCTGTTACTATTTTATTCCATTATTCAACGACCTCGGTTACCATCGAAACCACTAGGTCGCGATTTGCGTTAAACGCATAACGCTGAGACCCGAAACGCAAGAAGTAGAGCTTAAAGCTCTTACTCAATGCCGTTGTTATGGGGGCCGCCGTCTTAGATTCTATCCGTAGAATCAGCATAACTAGGAGGCTTGAAACGCGACAAGAAGAGCTAATAGCGGTACTTCGTAACCAAGGACTGCTACACCATTCATGTGTTCGAGAATACAAGAAGCTTCTGCATACAGCAAAAATAAGTTAACATTCTTTTTCAGTATTTACAGTGAATACTGGTTAAAAAAATCGGCGCTTATCATTATTCAGCGCTGCTCTCTATCATGTGCCTGGTCCCACATACGCTTCCCGCCGATTCTGATAATTCGGTCGGTTCAGCTGCGATGGGACGTTTTTTCATCGTATTTACTTTCCTTCAGGTATTGAATAAACCATGTTGCTTCTTGTTAGTCTTAAGGGCTTTCCATGGTACAAATGTGTTATTGAGCTAAACCTCTTTTTCTTTATAAATACATAATTTTGTGATAACATTGTGTTCAGGTAGCACTTGTGAAGTCATTTATAGCAGACATAGCTGATGGTTAACATAAACAAGGAGAAGTATTTTCTAATGGCTAAGAAATGCTCAAGCTAGAAAACAGCAAGTAGCGATCACTCACTTCATGGAAGTAGAAAACGCGAGTCACTACATCAGGCCTACATTATTAGCTGCCTCAAAGTCTAACATGATATATGATGAAATAATTAAAGTTTGCCACTGGCAAGCTTGGGCAGAGTAAGTTTGAAACGTAAGCTTAAAGGATTGGTACACTAGCTCGAAATAAGGCTGGAAGAATACGTAATTAAACTGCACAATGCATTAAAAACAAAATTTCCAATTAAATTTGAGAAACGTATAGGAATCGCGCCGTAATTATATTGATAGCGCCGTATATTTCTTCAAAGGAGCTGCCACACCACAGCTTGGAGGAGGCCAAGAAACGCCCGTGATCATTCTCTATAGAAGTACACGAAGTTCAATCGAGATCTTTACCAATTCCCTTACTTTCTGGAGATGAAGTAAGAAGTCGGCAACTGCTATAAATACATTTGCACGTTTGTCATCTCTTAAACTGGACGGGTATTCAATCTGTTCCTGCACTCGATAGATTACTATTATTCTTGTTTGCGCAAATGCACAATTCCTTTAGTAAAATTATTTTAGAAACTGTTGTATCCACAACAGACTTCTAGTCGCCTCGCTTCATCAGAACACTTAGCGCGCTGGGAAAAATAACCGATACTGAATTTCCCAGTTGGCAGTCCACTGTCCTTAACATGTTTCTACAGAGCACCTTCGTTCACATGGAAGCATGGCTATAGAAAAATCCTGCGATTCAAAATGCCAACCAAACGAACTGGCAGGCTGAACAACGCAACCGTCAACACAGCCGTAAACATAGGCCTCCGTCAATTACCGCCTTACAGCACCAGATTTGAAATTTTGAGGCCTTGATATTGGCTAATCCAAATAAATCTTTTTGCCTTTCCTGCGAGGAAAGAATAACCTTCGGTGACAGCGATCCCGCTATCATTCAGTAGCCACTGGAAACAAAAGTCTTGTTTTCTTGCCCAGGATAGAAATTTTTTATAACTGGTTTGCGTTTTTCCGTATTAACACGATAATATATGCGCGTTCCAGTGAATCATGCGAAATAGACCACTTTAACTTGGCTGAAAAAACGTTCAGTGTATACTGTGATGTGTGATTCCATGTCCTTGAAGCAGTATGGGAAAAATAGAAAATAAAAAGAATTTCCGTCGTAGCCTAACTTCAGGCCCCACCTGCACTGTGTGCAAAATCCGAAATTTGAGTTCATGCCCCAAAAGGTCATGTGTATTGACGCTACAATCGGCCGTGCCAGATGTCTCGGTGTTAACTGCACAAAGAAGTAGTATGGGAAAAATGAAAAATAAAAAGCATTTTCGTCGCAGCCTACCTTCAGGCCCCACCTGCACTGTGTGCAAAATCAGAACTTTGAGTTCATGCCCCATAAGGTCATGTGTATTGACGCTACAATCGGCCGTGCCAGATGTCTCGGTGTCAACTGCACAAAGTGTACCCTGAAATCGGCTTGTTTTTTCGACCAGTATGATGGGTGAAATAAGCATTATCGGTTGGTCTAAACGTTTGTGACTGAAAGTTGCTTACTGGAGGGAGCAAGGCACTAAAAATATTAAAGTAAAGCACCGAATTAAAGCAAGCAGTCGTCTTAAATCTTCAAAAAGAGAGAGTAATAAATACGTGAATAAGAAGTAAGTGCTTCGTAATTGTGAGGTGCGCTGAGGCGATGTGTGTGTGTGTGTGTGTGTGTGTGTGTGCGTGTGTGTGTGCGTGTGCGTGTGCGTGTGCGTGTGCGTGTGCGTGTGCGTGTGTGTGTGTGTGTGTGTGTGTGTGTGTGTGTGTGTGTGTGTGTGTGTGTGTGTGTGTGTGTGTGTGTGTGTGTGTGTGTGTGTGTGTGTGTGTGTGTGTGTGTGTGTGTGTGTGTGTGTGTGTGTGTGTGTGTGTGTGTGTGTGTGTGTGTGTGTGTGTGTGTGTGTGTGGTGTGTGTGTGTGTGTGTGGTGTGTGTGTCAACAGTTACCTGGTAAGAGAAAAAATCTTGCTGGAGTGTTTGCTGGTAGCAAATATGACAAATAATGAGCGGACGAGTACGAAACAATCATGGTAGGAAAACATAAAAGCCCAATCATCGGCGATGCCAGCCCTACCTCACAATGCCCAAAACTTGTACGTTACTGTTAACAGTTGGAATGCAAGTGTCCTTTTAACACTTAGAGCAGGGCTTTTCGTGTTCCTACTTTGAATCTGCTAAAAGCTCTGCGTACGTGCGGCGCAAATATTGATAGCAATTTCTCACTAGCGATGTTGTATCGAGCGAGTGAGAGGTAGTTGGCTCTCCATGCTTAACATAAATCGTGGCAAATTAAGAGCCTTTAGAAAGACAAAGGACAAGCGCCATTGGTAGCGCTACTTGTAGCGCTTGTCTGTCGCCTTTGTTAGGTTCCTGCATGCTTTTGCCGAGCTTTACTTATACCAGGTATCTAGATAACTTAAATCAATACGGGTGTCCGGGAGGAAAGAGTGCTCGAACGTAACATTAAGACAAATGTGCTCATTTTGCATAAATGCCTATGCCTCTATTGTCGAGGTTTTGACTCGCTTACGTATTTTTGGCAAGTATGCTTTGTAGTAGCTACGCTGTTACTGAAATAAGAAATTCAGGCGAGCTTGCTTCACTCAGGAGAATAATGTAGTTAGTGCGGCCCAGGTTGCAATTAGAGCCTGAGAACCAGTACTTCAGTATCTCTTTAGAATTATTCGTTATGCTTTGCGGTTGCCTTTTCTTTTCTCTTTCATTTCAGTTGCTGAGTGTGAGAATCAAAGTTTATTTGCATATTCCATAATAAATCTTACTAGGTTGCATAGGCTAGACGTTTGTCAGATATTGGGGCAGACTATAGGTGCCTACAAAAGAAAAAAAGAATTTTACGCAGCATATATCAGCATACCTGAGTTTTCTTCGCATGAATAGTATACTATCAGAGGCACAGTTTGATTTAATTGAAGGCAAACAAAAGTTTTACTGATATTATTTCCTGATTTTTTGATAACAACAAATTCGAAAATGGTCTGTTTTTGGACGCCAGCAAAGCTTTCGGTTGTTTTCGCCATGACATTATCCTATGAAAAAACTGTCATGGGATTTATGGAACCGTTTATTTTATTGCTGAAACACTATTTCTCTAATCGAGCTCAAGTTCATGAAATAAGCGGGCATCGAAGTGCAGAATCGTTTTTGTTGGCAGGTGTACCACAAGGCTCTGTTTTATCGCCTTTGGTTTTCAGTTTATTTCTAAATTGTTCATCAAATGCTGTACAAAATGTTACAATTTTTCATACGCCGGTGACACGGTTTAGTACTCAACCAATGCTTCGCTGCCCCTGGCCATGGATGCTCTTAGAACAGATGATGTGCATGTTACGGACTGGTTTTTAAATAATTATATTTCAATTTACCAAAAACTTATCTGATTTCTTTTCACAATCGCTATAAAAAGCTTTCTTTTGTTGAAGCATTTCTTACAGTCTTGGTATTGTCTTAATTGTTGTTTCATTCCTATTAATTTTTCAAATTGCGTCAAATACCTTGGTATACTTTTTCACAGAGATGTCTTGGAATATTAATCTTACCGTAGTATCTAACTGGCTTCGTGGTTTATCATGTGTACTATAAAATGTTGGATATTTATTATCTTTTCAGACTGGTAAGCTAATTGCACATTCTCTTATATATGGTAACCTCAGATATGGAGTCACTATCTATTATCACTGCAGAAAGACTTCGCGAATGAAACTAAATGCTACACTAAGGAACATCCTTCAATCCGTGGCATACAACATGGATGTTTAACCTCGCTGCAGTTTATTTTCGTTTTTACAACTGCCCTCTTTTGACGCCCTCTTTCATCATGTTATTCGTGCTGACTTTTGGGAGAGTGCATTTTTGGTTCATTTTATTCCTGTTCGTCCTTTTCGTCATCACCCCATTTTACGGTACCTCGATGCTACATTCATTATGGCCACTTCATTTGTAATCATTATATACCGAGAAGTTTTGATGCGCTGCCAGATTCGATCTTTTAAGTTTCTTTGCTGTCACAATTAGAGCATTTCTTAAAAACCCTTATGTCGGTAACTTAAAATGTTTAGTTGTTATTGTTTACTTTTGGTATTAAGGTTATTCTTGTTTTGTTGTTTTGTCTCGCCTTTTTTGCATTTTATATTCATTCACCAACTGCAGGGTACTCTCCTACAAGCCTTTATGGCTTGGGCAGACCTCTCTTAAAGTTGTAAACATGTTTTCTGAGAAATGAAGGCGTTTATTATTATTACCATTGTCACAGTTTAACTTCAGGTAAGAAGTGGGCGTAGTGCTTAAGTATGCTCGGATAATAAGCGCTTAAAAGACAAAGACGAAACTAAAAGCACACAGTCGACCACTGGCATGCATTTAAGCGCTCCTGTTCGTGCTTATGCCTTGTGTTTTTGCTCACCTGCACAAGGTGTCCATGGCTGTTTACAGGTCTGCCAAGTATGTAGCCATTTGCGATGAGTTCATGTTAAAAATTATTGCGATTAGTTATGCAATTACAAAAGACAAGTGTAAACAACGTGTCTAGTATCCCGTAAGCAGTAAGAAAGAATCGTCGACTTATAGGTAATTGTTTTCATGGGATATTCTGGAAAACTGCAAATTCTTATTTATAAGGTAAACAATATCGCATTTCGAGTGATATATATACTTCCAAGATAAGAAATATTACTTCTTGTTACGGTGTAGTGTATGAAACGCTGTCCAATGCTATCGAGAACTCAAGAGGGACAGTGTATGTCCGGCTACAGCTATGCGACAGCGAGAGCGCCCGCAACCTCTGTTGATAATAGTACATGCTAATGGTGTGCCAATGTACTATTTTGTACGACAAACTGCTTGCATGCTTAGTGATTGTAATAATAATTTAGAGGAAGTGCTAGCAAGGAAGATTGGCCTAGAGTTTCGAGGTGAACCAGTGCACATTCACATGAATAGTTATAGCCTTCGCTACTTTCAATCCTTGGGCTAAGTATGGCACAGGAATTTCTGCAGTGATACCCATGTAGAAGACAAAAAGGAGCAGCTGTCAGTAAGGTATGTAAATGAAAGATGATCCCTTACTGTAGGATAGGTGACTCCAAAAGTGGGTAGCGTAGGAAGAGGAGGAAAGGCTTGGGTTTGAAATGTTTGTGGCGATAAGTTGTTCACCGATGATGAAGAACTAGTTTTTTCCTGAAGAGATACGAGAGACGGCTTCCTTCTGCAGTGAGCAGAATTACGAGAAAGCTCATAACTGAAACAAATTACCTGTGTTCGACGAAGCTCGAATCCCCACCAGCAATATTGGCACTGCGTGTAAACGTGCAAAACCAATGACTCATAAAACGTTTAGATTCTGAAGGAGATTTCAAAGCGCTGTAACTGAGAAGCGATTTTAGTTTCTCTTTTAGACGGCCCTGTGCCCCACATGTATATTAATTTAAATAGCAACTTGATTCGGTGTAATTAGTTACCATGTTTTTTAACAACCTAACTATTTTCACCCATACAGTGTGACCATTACCGTCCCTTCCATGCATGCAGTCAAGATTGCATCTGCTATAAAATGCGCTTTGAGGATGGATTCTGCGGCGGTTATGAAAGCCTGTACAACGGCGAAATGAATGTAAATGACGTTCATGGAATGACAACAGAGCAGTTGAACGAAGAGCTTAAGAAGAGAAGATGGCCGCCGTTAAAAGCATCCCTTTCATCTGCATAAAGGATCAACCCCTGCAAAAATCCCTCCAAATAAAAACCACGATGCCGAGAAATTCATTTATTCCACAAGTAATCTACGTTAGTGGCCTAACTTGTTGCTGCTGAAAGTGTTATTTGCTATGGAATAAAACCATGTTTCAGAAAGATGTGGTTTCTTTACGGCTATATTGTTGGCGTCAAGCATGCAGGAAATGAAATTCGCAACGCAGTTTCAATTTTAATGATTTTCTTTTAATGCCCCTGGTAGCTTTCTTTTCTTTTCTGTAGACTTTTGATACCGTTCAATTTCTTTCTATGCACCTTATATCAGTGCACATTCTCTAAAGCATCATAACCAAGTGTCCTATTAGTTTTACTAGGCTACACTCAACCTCCTTTAACACAATAGTTAGCTCTCAGTTATCTAATAGCGTAAAGTGTGGTCCTATTTACGTGATTTTAAGTGGCGGTCAAGCTCCGGCAACGCTTATTAATTGTAACCACGTACATAATGTCATGATCATTACCTATCGTTACCTGCCTTCTCACACTACGTCTAAGGCAAGTTCTGCACAGAGGCCGCCTAACATTTTAGAAACTAGTTCATTCAATCAGCATCTTATCTATATGCTCTGCTTTACACTTGTCCTGCTCTCTCGTCAGTCCTGACGTTTCAGCCCGCGTGCAAAACCGTAAATGAAGGATAATAGGCTTTTCGTAGTCAGGCAGGCTGCTATGCTCCCGTCGTTAAGAAGTATCTAGAGCAGTACATTTCATTAGGAATGTCATGCACGCGTTGTGATCTGCAACGGCTTGGCAGGAAACGCCTGGCGGCATGGCATTCCCGTATTTATTTTGCACAAGGTAGCCCACAATTTCCTTTTATAGGCGATGTTTTCCGTCAGGACATACACGAGGTAAGTATTGATAGTTGAAACAAAAGGATTGTTAGAAGAAGCAAAAAAAAAGTTGGCCGATATAATGAGGTCGAAGTGTGTGATGGTGCGAGCCCTGCGTTCAAACGGTATACGATGAAGCATTGCTCGGCAGGAGACGGCTGCTTCGAGGTACCGGATTCCTGGCGGCTTGAGCGCCAGGCGAACCCACAAGAGGTTGTCACTATCCACCTCAGTTTTCGGGGATTTGCTTGCTAGGCGTCCATGGTGGAGGTATAAGTGCTGAAATAGAGGCCACGTTCAAGTCACAGCATGAGTGAGGGCCACCCTGAGGCAGTTGCTGCTAAGAGCAGCCTTCTCTGCGAGG
The DNA here is from genome assembly GCA_030143305.2 of Amblyomma americanum. Lineage (NCBI taxonomy): Eukaryota > Metazoa > Arthropoda > Arachnida > Ixodida > Ixodidae > Amblyomma > Amblyomma americanum. The sequence continues at coordinate 66,530 of JARKHS020031199.1, forward strand.
GCTAGAGCAGGGGTAGTGAGAGCGCATGTACAGCACCTGTGAAAAGTGTACAGACCAATGCGTTTCCTTCGAAACTACTTACCAGTGCTCCCTAGAACAATGAGCATATTAGGCTTGGGAGGAGTGAGTACTAGTAGCCATTTATCATTCGAAAGACGAGGGTAGATGAAGATGCACAAAAAGGCATGCTGCAGGCCTCACAAGCCAACTGGTTGGGGTCTATTCATTTGACGGGGGCTATACGTCACTTGAAGTGCTCTTTTTTTGTCAAAAGGCGTTGGCATCATCTAAATTAAAGAGATGGGGCAATGATTCAGTCGGGTCGCTGGGTGCGTCGCAGAATGTGCGCTGCTTTCGGAGCTTAGCAGGCCGCGGGGATCCTCTTAATGCGAATTTTCTGGTATGTGCGCCGCCAGACGATGGATGTTCTGAAATAATTTGGCTTTGAAGAGACATCGCCGCAGGTGTCTTTCATTAAGGGCGCCTGTAAGGATGTTAGTACGGCCCGTATGGTGGATGAAAATTGTGGCAACAGAGCAAAGCTTCTTTCGAACAGTAATCAGCTGAGCATGAAAGACTTTTCCGGGATTGAAACCTGGACGTCTTAATAAAAGCAAGCTGGCAAGGGTAGAAAACTGGACTGTGTTGACTCACTAGTCTGGAACTTTGCATCTACGTAGATCACAATGCAAACACACGGTAGGCGGGCACCTTGTCCGTGATTCGATCGCGAAGCAACAACGCTGCACAACGTGATGTTCGTCGACATATATCCGCTCGTTTCGTGTCGCTGAGTTGTACAAAATGAATGCAGGAATCACTAGCGGTGGCGGTGATGAAATGGAATGCGATGAAGCATAGACGCTGAGAGAACATGCTGTTTACTAATGCTTGGCTTTAAGCCTAGAACCATCACGTCTCTCCGGCAACAACTCAAGTAATGTATTTAATGTGTTTAGCTGTGCGTGCTCTTGGAGAAGCACACTCAAGATGAGGCAGAGGAAGGACTGACGACTCTCATTAGTTCTCAATAAGAGCGTCAAGGCAATTCAAGTCTGCCCTTGTCAAATGTTATGATAGGGCTTTCCAAACGAAAGGTAGTTGCACAACTATGCCACCAACTCCCGCACATCATGTGAGTGGGCGCAGCGTGTTTACGAAGGAATGAGTCAAAATAAACTCCACAGCTAGACCGCCTGCCCGAGAAATCTAAGCAGACTGTGTTCCAGTGTTTCTGACTTGTGGGCCGTCAGACCCAAAATTTTTACTTCAGAACTATTTTGAGGGTAGGTGAGACTTGCTGACAGAAGAAGACGAATTAGTATTGCAGCGAGTGTACGTCGTCCCAGTGGTTGGTGACAGGCATACAAGTAAGTTTGCTCAGGAAAAGCTAAAATCTGAGTGAAGAAGTTTAAGCGGGCGTAATATCTAAGACTGCTTGCGGGGAAGCGGTTTGAGTCAGCAGGTCACATTGAGTGTTCCACGCCATGTCGTCAGCGTACAGTAAATATTTAACGTTAGGGACGTCTGCATGCCCGACGCAAGGTAATAAAGCAAAGTTGGTGAAAATGGAGAAATCATCTGACAGCATCGCCAATTAGGCGTACTGCAGATTGTCTGCCGTCAAGTAAGCATTTTGCTAAATTTTACAAATGCTGCATGCCAACTGAGTCCACGACCGCAGCATGATGGATATTATCTTGCACCTTCTCGACGTCCATAGCGAGGAAAGTGCCTAAATTGTGGCGGCGAGTTCATGAAATACTGTATGATGCTTCAATCTTCAGAGCCTGTGGTCGGACAAAAGCCAACTAAGTCGGTGTTGAAGAACCGGTCGTGCTCATTGTAACACAACAATAACGTTGCTGACATATTTTATGCCAGCTTGCGCAGCACTGCCGTTAGGTAGACCGATCGCAGGTTACCAAGATCTCGCGGTGGCTTGTATGGCTTTGACATGGGGATAATAATTGCCTATTTCTAGAAAGCATCATGCGGCGCCGTCTAGTCATACTTCGTTTATGGTGTCGAGAAACGGAAGCAATGCACCACTCAACTTCTTATAAGCCTCGTCTGGAATGAAATCTAAGCAGTGCGTACCGTATAAACTGGCACTGTCCATTGTTCCTACTAAGGCCTTCATAGGAAAGGCCTTGCGACTTCTTCGGCGTCGGTTGCAATTAGTTGCGTATCGACAAGAGCTCGAAAGTCTTGCAAATAAGAACCTGTGACTTTTGGAGGCAACTCGTCATATTTTGGACAAGCATTTCGAGGTGCTTTTCTGGAGGAAACTTCCGAGGACAAGTTACCTGCAAGGCATGCTTATGCCGCTGATTCGAGACGTTGGCCACAATGCTCCATCGCAAAGAACGTTCCCCTGAGAGAATAATTCGGTACATTTGTACAGAACTGCTCACACCACACATGTCACTGTGGTCGTGTTGGATCGCGTTCATACCTGCGGGCCTTATCACTGAGGTAACTCAGTCTTGTGCGGCGTCTGCAAAATCAGGGTCCCCAGAAGCTACCAGCTAAGTTTGTTGGCGGGCGACCCAAAAAGATAAGCAAAGCAATATCTTCATTACTTAATAAAGAAGTGTTCCGCTTTGCCCAGGGGCACTAAAACAGAGGGGTTGTGGAGTGGACGAAAATGATATTAATTTACAAAGCACAGTTGGTGATCTGAAAGCCGATTCCCTACGCTGATTAAACAAACGTTTTCAGTTTTCGCATATTAGTTCTGGCGTTTTATTCCAAATCCTTGAAACAATGATCTGGGCGAGCAGACATATTGCGGCCTGTGGAAACGTGTTTTTCGTTTCAAATGCCTTTTTTATGTATTTTGTAAACGAATTCGACTCGTAATTTCCTTCGTCTACTGGAAAGACATTCCCATTCTAAATTATTTTTTATGTCCTTGCAGCTATCAATCCTTGAGCACCGGCACAGGGCAAGACAAGATGTTTTGTTTTCAATTTTATGACTTTATTGCTCATTGCTTTATGCCTGTGGTCCTATATTTCAAAAGCGTATTCGAGCAGCGGTGGTATGTATTTCAAATAGCCTGTTGATTTAAAACAATTCGGTGTGTATCTTTGATTTTGCTCTACAAAGTTTAATCTCCTTTCGGCGTTTGCAAGCATCGCATCAACATGCTTATTCTAATCACAGTGCGCTGCGAATGTCGCAGTTAAGTACTCATGCTCTACTTAGTGTCACTATATTACTGTTGATGATATACAATGATGTTAACCAGTTTTTTTTTTACTTGCAAAGACAGCGTAACTTAGATGGCCAAAATTGCAAGGTCGTTGGTAAGTCATCATAAAGGACCAAAACAGCAAAAATATTGGTCTGGTTTATGGGGGTTTTTCGCTCCAAAGCAACTCAGGCTATGAGAAAAGCCGTAATGAAGGGCTCCGGAAATTTCGACCACTTGGGGTTCTTTAACGTGCACCGACCTTTAACGCGCACAGCACATGAGCCTCCAGAAATATGCCTCCATCGAAATTCGACCACCGCGGCCATGATCGGACCCGCGTCAATCGGGCTAACAGCCGAGCGCCGTGATCACTCAGCCACCGCAGCGGCTAAAAGAAACAGCTAAAAGAAACGGCACAGAGGCATGCGACAACAAATTAAGATGTTAACAACTGAACATTTATTGAAAGAAACACCTTGGCTAATATGGATCAACCGGGCTTGTAATCAGGCACACAATCACGAACCGAGTGTCAAGGCATGCCAAAACAAATTCATGGCAATCATGACAGCATTCAGCAAGTAGAATGCATAAACAGTAACATGGAAAAGCATGATGCAATGAATATGTGCAGAGAAATGAATCGACATCGTGCAGTCAGCTTTAATGCCCTTCGACTCAACCCATTCCAAGCTGGTCAAACGGATTTGGCGTCTTCATGTTTAAGATCCGCGCTTTTGAAATCATAACAAACGAAATTGCTTTTTAGTAGGTCGTTTTTTTTCGGGGCACTTTGTTCATAGTTCAAGAAATGTTAAAACCGCGCAAAAGGCGAACACATAGGCAACGAGGAACATACAAACACCACGGGCGCCACCATACGGTTTTCTATTCACATTGAAGACCTCTTTTTGCTCGATATCGCGTCCTGACCTTTCCACTCCAATTAGGCGGACAATACAAGAAACCGAAGAAGTACGCTTTCAAAATATAGCAGGCAGGGCCACTGAGAACATTCTTGAATTCCTAAACTTTTATTTAAACTCTACTCCCATTGAATACCATTGAAAATTATTTGTACAAAAGGTCCGCATATAGCCGCCGCGGTGACTCGCAGGTTATGGCGCTCGTCGCCTGCTGACCCGAAAGACGCGGGTTCGATTCCGACCGCAGCGTTTGAATTTCGATGGAGACAAAATTCTAGAGGCCCGGGTACTGTGCGATATCAGCGCATGTTAAAGAACTTCAGCTGGTCGAAATTTCCAGAGCCCTTCCCTATGGCGTCCGTAATAGCCTGAGTCGGTTTGGGACGTTAAACACCTGACCCCAAATGTCCGCGTATGCATCGGTTCCTCAGTAGCACCCGTCCTCTGCGAAATATTTTGTCAGCATTTGAGCAGCCCGTTAAGCAACGACTTTCTTACTAGAAAGTTCTGCGCACCTTCCGCTATGTAGATAAATATCTTTTCATTATTTCACCTGTCCGCTAGAGATAATCTTGCTGATGTTGTTACCAAGAGTATTCGCATATTTGCAAATACTTTCGGGAGCCTCAACTTCTACCATGAAATGGCCACTGATTACCGCTCCTGGAATTAAAACTTGAATTCGCCTCTAAGCATTCTTGTTGGTATTACAACCCCAGGTCAAATAAGAACCCGCTGCCGTTTTAAAGGGCGCCATCCAAGCTTGTCAAACGCGCTAACATAACCCTAGCTTGGAAGTCATCTCTCGAAAAATTCTGCGTGCATAATACAAAACATAGCTTCAATCAGCAAGTGCAGCGATTTTTCTCGGCTGGATACCCACCTTTGTTTATTACCAGTGTGTGCGAAAATCTGCTGCGAAAAGTGAAACGTTGTAGAAAAGAGAAAGAGACGTTCAAGAAAGATACAGTGCAGGTTGTTCCCTACATACGTGGTGTCTCACACAACACCAAAAAAGTGGCCATACATTTAGGGGTAAGGGTTGTCTTCTCGGTTCCGTGTAAGTTTAGCAGAGTGTGCGCTTTGGTGACACTAAAAAGCAGAGTAGGCCCCTCTGTACCATCAAGCACGGGAAGAAGTTGACAGAGTGCATTTCTGTGGTTGTTCATGTAATTCCCCTCACCTGCGACAGAGTTTATATTGAACAAACTGGTGGGTGTTTCAACAAGAAGGCACGTGAACACAACACGACTGTGAAAAACAAAGCACGGGATCACTTAGCTCAGCATTATAAAAGCTGCAAGAGAAAAGGTGAGGCCAAAAAAAAAAAATTCCCAGTAAGCCGCTGTTTACAAACACGACGATTGTGTTCAGATCGAGAGAGGAGACCGAATGGGAAGTCGTGGAAGCGTTGCACAAAAGAAAATTCATTAACATATTTGTCAGCACCCCCTCTGTTTCACTGTTACTAGAGGAAATTGCTTTTCTGGAAGGCTTCTTGTAAAATCTCCCCTTTTTTCGAACTATGCAGGCTGCCAGGGATGAAATTGTTCGCGAGTCAATGGCTGAATTCAAATATTTTTTACAGGCGTTTTTCCTGCCCACTTTCGCGCCCATTCTGCCTTTTCATGCCAGTTTTTCCAATTTGTAATTTACGTGTTTAGCTTCGTCATTTTTACCTCCACTTTGGTTAACAGTTGGTTTTTAGGCTTTTACTCTGGTTGTCTTTTGCTTTGTTATTCGTCTTCATGTTTTTTTTTAGTCCGTCACTTTTCGACCTTACACTGGGTAATTGTCGAATGGCATTTGCCTTCTTTCCCTCTTTTTCATGCACACTTGTTGCTTCTTTTCTTCTTTTTTTAATTAAGCGCACTGTACTGTTGGCTCAAGTTTTCGTATTGTTTTTATATCTTTTTATAGTATTAGCAGTACATCACTGTTAAACGGCTGTTCTCTCACCTCTGCTACATCTGGATATACATGTGCAAGCGACGAGGCGGTCACGTGCTTGGGTTTTCGCTTGATATAGACTGCGTTGCATTTTCATGAATAACAGTTGGCAGTGTGCACCCGTGGTGTTTTGTGTGTTCATTGTTGCCTATGTCCTCATCTTTTGCGCAGTTTTAACATTTTTATTTCATTGTAGTTTTTATCCTCAAGTGGAGCGATCAAGAAAGGCGGGAATGCCGAGCCCAGTTTTGAAATCTGTGACCGAATATTTTTTATGAAGCTTTGAATGACATAAAAAAGACTCCCTTTCCCATGAGCTGGTTAACCAGAAAATGTATGTAGCCTTACCGTACCTACTTAAAATAAGCAAAATCTTACGATCTCAGGCAAGTATGTCTGCGCCCTGTAAGCCTTCTAACCATTACAGTTTTGTGGGGAACTAACCTCAAAATCTGTTTTTCCAGGATTAAGCATTGAAAAAAAATGTTCATACACAGATGGCGTCCTTCTTAAGACCCCGATGAGCTGGGGTCTATTTTAAATTTGCTAAACTCATACACGCTGAACTTTCCGCTTGCTAAAGCTTACGCGTTCATTGAGTAGGCCCGCAGAGCCATGCTTGCCCGCTCACTCTCTCAGCAGCAATGACTTTTATCCAAAGTCCAATCACACTGTGAGTATAGGAAAAAGAAACGAGGAGTTACAGAGATAGTCGAGGCAGCTGCAATCTTGCGGTCACGTGCCAGATAAATTTCCCAGCACGCCTTCAGTGCCGATTTTTCAAAAAGAACTGTTTATTTTTTACGCCTGCTGATTCTGTCGTTTCCCGGGTGTCCTTTCATGCCTTCGACTTGCTCAATGTTGTCATGTTTGCAATGGAATTGTTTTATCACGCTTTTACCCTCACTTCGCGATTGTTTGTCAGGTTACACCCGCGAATGATTCTTATAGGTTGCGGTGTTCCGTCACTAAAGGTACAATTTTTAGTACCACCCTGTGTCGTCGCCTACATCTCTCCCAACCGTTTTTGTGGTTTTTGTTCTTTATAAAGGCAACTTGGGCACATATTTTAGTCTTTAACTTTATTCTTCATTTTAAGCATCATTCAAGAAGTCTTCATAAATCACTTCTTAACTGTGCGACATCATCTACATTTCTCATTTCTTTGTCTAAAACAAGGTCATCTGAAAACAACCGTATACTACAATCGATTCCTGGGCGAATATCACTTATGAATTTAGGAACAAAAGTTCCCTATAATTGAGCCCTGTGGGACACCTGATGTTATATCTGCAAAACTGGATTTTTTTTTCATTCGTTACCGCGCATTTATGGTGGGCCAGTGCACTGCTTTAGATCCAGGCAGGTATTGTGCATTTATTATTAGATCAGCAAGCTTCGATAAAAGCAAATGAGTTGAAACGGCATCAAAAGCCTGATGAAAGTCCAGGAAAACGCAATCAATTTTTTCACCGTTCGCCAACTTAGGTAGAAGGTCATGTCTAAATTCATAAGGTTGTGCTTTGTTAGGTAACCCTTACAGGTCCCATGTTGTTCTGAAGCCTGCAATTTGCTTATCAATAAATGTGTCCTTATCTCTTTATAAAATATTTTTTCTCTTACTCTGCATGGTCTGACGCAAGTGAAATGGTCGATGATTAGCTATTTCTTTCTTTACGCTGCTTTATGAATCCGAACATGTGCAATTTTCTAGTCGTCTCGAAGGGCGCAGAAGTATAAAGCCTTGAAGTAGTTTACATAGGGATAAAAAAGAAGGTTTCAGCACAATGTTTTAAAATTCAGAGAAAAATTCCGTCTGGTTCATTTGCGTTATTATAGTTATTTTGTTTTGTAGTGTTCTGAGTACATTCACATTTAGCTCTATCACGTTCATATCACGAACAAAAATCATTCGAGCTAAGGGACTACAGCTGTGTTTTCGTAAATATACTGACCGAAAGTAGTTATTTAGTTAAGTAGCCAACTCAGTGACACCTAATAACTTCGCAATATTGAAACAATTTCAGTAATTCCAGCATGATCTGCTCCGTGCCTTTTCATGTACCTGCAGAATGCTTCGCCATTCGTTTTCATTTAATTGCTGATTGATTCAAAATAGCGCCCGTTTGCCTCCTTTATACCCTCTTTGCATTCAGAGTTCACATGAACCAAACTCTCAACACGAGGAATGCTTTTACTTCTGCGATAACATTAAAATACGCTCCTTCGCTTCTTATGCATACTTAGGATACCAATGAACATGAATACGCTGTTTTAGTCTACTATAATGGACGCTGGGAATGTTATCATCGCTTAGTTCCTCAAGTTTTGTGTTTACAATTATTTCTTATTTCATGAACGTCACAATCACCAGAGAGGCGTTCATATACCGCCAAATGATCGAGAAGCTTCGTTGATAAGCTGCCATATTATCCTATATCGTAGTAAACTTTTTTCTTTTTTCTTTGTGTTCTACTTTTGGTTTTACACTTGTGACCAAACCATGATGTTCACTTATTTCCGGAATAACATTGGCGAGTAAAACATACATGGGTCCAATATAAAATGCCATTGAGAGGAATCAAACGCATGCTGGGTTAACCCGCAGGAATTAATGACATATTTCTCTTCCAAGTTTAAGCTTCCACCACCTGTGTCTTCACAAGTGTCGTCACGCTATTTTAAATCAGGCAAACTAAATTCAGCCGCTAGCAGGAAAGTATGACATGAGGCATGAAAAACTGTTTGCGTAAAAGTGGCGCGTGGTGATAGACCAGATTGCGGACTGGTAGTATGCGCGGGCTGCGAATTACGGATTGTCTGGCATAGTGACGTGTCACCACACTGATTCCACCTTATGGCCATGCATACTTAATTCATATAAGTTTAAAGAGCGGTGAGTTAAGAGAAAGACGGCACCGCCGACGCAGGACCTATCTTTCCAATAAGCAACGAAGTCATGCGGGACAGCTGCCATATTTTATAGAGGGCTCCGGCCAATAATCAGTCCCAAAGACTAAATCAGCCTGCAAGAATCGACAATAGGAGCAAGGTCATGAGCTTTGCGCTACGCTTCTGTAACTTACCTTTACTGCTGTCAAGACCAATTTGCCAGATCCTCCTTTACCAGGTTTGGGTCATTTACTTTTGACAAAAAGATCGTGTTCTTTCTCTTTGTCCCACCAAAGCGTATTACAGTTAACAACTATCTTATCTACGCTTAATTTTACTGGACTACTATCATCCTGTTATTGGCCTTGGCATATATTCAATGGCGTCTCCAATGTCTCTTGTTTCAGATTAGTGATCTTTTTCCAGACTATAGAAATTTCCTTTCAACTTCCTAGCACTGGAACGAACATTGTCTTTTTCTTTGTCAAAGGTCGGCCTAAACTTCTGCTTATAATATTAGCCTAGAGGGAACCTATGTTGCAGTTCCCCCGCCTACCACTAGCGCCGCCTAGCGGTCATCGCCAAACTTTGTGGCAGGACGAAAGCCACTACCACAGGAAGACGTCCGGATGGGCGGCCGAAAACACGCCAAAACCATCACCACACCGCGGCGTTTGCAAGTGCCACATTGAAGAGGGCTACGATAAGAGTGTTTTGCACCTGTTTCCGTCGTGTCTGCGCAAATAACAGCCGCTTAAATGTTCTTCGGGCGGCTGCACGAGTACGGCAAGTCCGCATGCGGCGCATTTGTTGTAGCTTTGTTGTGGGAGCTTTTATTTGCTGGAAGCAATGCGACTTCGCCAGTCGCGGCGCTAGTAAAGTAGCATGTTTACTCACTGTAGAGACAGAAGGCAAACCGCATCTTTCAGCCAGTGGCCGACGCCTGAAAAAAGTAAGTATTTTGTCAGGAATACTAAGCAACGTAATGCACCACCCTGCATGTGCTGACAATTTTCCCCGTAAAATACAACTGCGAGGCTCCAACAGTGATTTCTTGATGTTGGCTGAGAGGCATGCTGACCACAAAAAACCACTCGCCGGGTAGGCGTTGCCCGTCATGTAGAGCACCTAAAATCTACATTGCTTCAACAGCACCCGGAGCGCTTTTGTTTAACACTTGATTCAAGGTTAATGCTTGCATAATTACGGAGCACGAAAAATTTGATGCAGTATTTGATTCAAGATACATGCTAATCTCCAGCGATTACATAGCTTTATTAGTTTGAAAAGTTTGAAAAGTATTTATTTGAAGTGTGTTTCATGCACTTCAGGAAGGAGGCCAAAAGGCGTGGTGCCTGACGAGGGCCTTCCTCCCTGGGGGTAAGCAAACTGCACTCGGCACATACACACACAAAATAAACAAATACAATAAATGTAGCGGTCGCCATTACACTTGCTGGCATGTTAAAAGAAAAACAAAGGAAAAACTGTACAACAATGTTAAGGTATCTTCGAAGTTGTAAAGATGCGTGTTGTTGGGTTACAGGGAATTATAAAAAAGAAACAAAATATATACAATCATGTTGACTGTTATCAATTTATAATACGTCACAGGATGTACCGGTTAGTCATGTAGTCAACAGTGCAATCACTTTTCTCTTGTATATTTTTTGAGTTCTGCATTGATGGAGGAGGTCATGAAAATTTCTGTTTTCATTCAAAAAGGTAGTCATCTGATATCTAATCGTTTGGAATCCGTAATTTGTTCTTGATTTTGGTGCTCTTATTGTCATGTGTCGAAGGGGATATGGGTTTTGCGGTAGTTCTGGTGTTGCACAAAATTTAGTTTCAAGATGAAATCTGTTATATGTTTCAAGTGCTAGCCGAAGAGTTTTTAATTGAAAAATTGTCAGTAACCCCAAGCTGTTCCACCACGAGTTAGTGCTATCCAAGTAGCCCAGATTAGCAATTGCTCGTATGGCCTTTTTCTGTAGTAAAAACAAAGCATTTAAATTAGTCTGTGTTGAGTCTCCCCATATCAGTAAACAATAGTGAAGATGTGAATGAATTAAACTGAAATAAAGTTGCTTTTTGAGCCATACTGGCAATAGAAGTCTAAATTTATTTAGAAGGCCCACTGATCGCGAAATTTTTTTCTTACTTGATTAATACGGTCAGTCCACAACAGGTGTTCATTAAATATAACTCCAAGGAATTTTATTGACTGTACTCGTTGTAAAACATTCGAATTGTATAATATGAATGGCTCATTATCTATGACTTTATTTTTAGCTCTGAATATTACATACTTCGTCTTCGTGATGTTTAGTTCTAACCTGTTGGCCCTCAACCATAATGTAAGGTTTTCTAACCAGAGATTAGCTCTACATTCTATTGCTTGTAAACTCGCGTCATGAAAGAAAATATTTGTGTCGTCAGCGTATAAAACTGTTTCGGAGGAAGGAAGAATATTAACAATGTCATTTATGTGAACTAGGAATAGAATAGGACCCAGTATTGAGCCCTGTGGCACACCAGTGCGTATAAGGCCGTGGCTTGAAGGTATGTCGTTAATCATTGTGAATTGTACTCTGGATGATAAGTAGCTCTGAATAAGATTAAGTGCGGAACCTCGTATCCAATAGAATTGTAATTTGCGCAGTAAAATTTTGTGACAGACCGAGTCGAAGGCTTTTCTAAAGTCTAAAAATAGTCCAAGTGTAAAAATTATGTTTTCTATATTGTTAATTGTTTTATCCTTTATGTGAAGTAAAGCTTTTTCCGTAGATTTCCCTTTCTGAAAGCCATATTGTTCTTTCGCAATAGCTCCGGTCTTAATGAAGTACGAAGTAAGGCGGGTATTGATGACTTGTTCAGCAATTTTTGAGAAGACCGGTAAAACGGATATTGGGCGATAATTGTTAGGATCATTATAGCTTCCTGTCTTATGTACCACACAAACTCTTGCTATCTTTAATTTATCTGGAAACCTGCCTTCTTTGAGCATTTGGTTGCATATATGAGACAACAAAGTTGCGATAATATCAGATACGGCTTTCACTACCTCACCCTTGACGTTATCAGCTCCAACGGAGCAGTTATTTTTTAGACGTATTATATACGAAGAGATTTCGGATGTAGTTGTTGGGGAAAGAAATATCGAAGGCTTTGGTATGCCTTTAAGATATGACATTGGATCAGTGCATGTTGTTTGCGCAGACTGATTTTCACCAACCGTCAGGAAGTTTATGTAGAGCATATAAACATTTATTTCTGTAATTAAATGTGCTGCTGGACGCTTCTTCACAATCACTTTCCTTTTTTCAGGAACATATGCCATTCGGCTGCATTCATGTGTTTTTTTTTGTACGACATCTTCAGTGCGCTGATTTTTGTCCGCAGTAGTTGTGCTGAAGGGGCCGGGGACGCATGCTGAAGCAATTAAAGACGTCACGCCATTAGTGTCATACAGGCCGCAAATTCCATATACCTCGGCAGGCCATACACAACACCTTGCTTTTTTAGCTTTCTCTAAATCACTATTTTACTGAATGACTCTGAATGGAACTTCCGGTGTTAAATAATTTTTGCCTCCTAAAGACAAGAACTGCACACGTGAGGAACCGGACAACCTGTCGTATCCTTACCTCTCCTGACCTGTCCTGTCTGTCCTTTTCCTTACCTATGTAGTCCTTGTATTTTTTATAGCACAGCAACGTACTAAGTTTGAAACAAATCACGTCGTGGCGAACGAGCTATCTCAAACCAGGCTTCAATTGGTAACTTGTCTGAATCTTCGGGTTGAGGAAGGACGGAAGCTTAAAGTTTGGGAAAACGAAAACAAGCGGGTTTAATTGCACTTTTACGAAACTTATTTACATATTGAAGGAAGAGCACAGAGTCAAAAATTAAGAGTTCATGCATCGAGCGACTGGATGAGCCTTGTCCTCAGGGGCCAGAGCGACGTTTCTCTCTCAGCACGCTCCTTAAATACCCTAATGTTCCGCCCCTTCATCAGGTGGTGGCCAATCCAACACGAGGCATTTTCTCCAAGATGGGAACCTATCAAAGTTGCACAGCACTGTAGCAAGTGGAATCATTCGTTACAGAGTCCACACGTGTGAACGGGCGAGGAGAAATCGCAGATCCGCTGCTATTTCCTACAATGTAGCAACAGTGGCACAAGCGGCTCCGTGTCCCCGAAAACACATGCGGTCCTCGCGGCGCCGCTTGCCTCAACTACGGCGAGTTCTTTAAGCTTTCGCCGGCTCCTGACGGAAACGGCTGATCGTTTAACGGCGTCGTTCCTTTATTCCCCCGAACGGGCGCTTGGTTCTGGCCGTCGTCGGTCACTGTCCCCAAGCATCCTTCGCCGGGAAGCAGTAAAAGGGAAGGTCATTCTCACCAAGCGAAGCGTGAGAAAATCCCGCAGGCTCTTTCTCAGCGAGGCATCCTTTTTGTAGCGACAGCTACATTACCTTAGCATTTCAAGCCTTCAGCGTGGCGCCGCCACCACCCTGTGGCGGCGCTACCACGCTGCCACCCTGTGGCTCCGCCGCCACCCGCGGCTGCGCCGCCACGCTGTGAAGTGGTTGGTCACGTGGTGCGGAGCAGCTGCCGGCGGCGCGGCGCCGTGGCTGATTACGTGGTTCGTCACTTGGTTGGTCACGTGACCAAGTTCCACTCGGCCAGCTGTTGCTGTCGCGTCACTCCAGGTTTAACCAGAGCTAAACCACCGCCAATTGTTGGGGCCGTCGCCTGGTCAATCGTCGTGTCGCAAGCAGTGTCATGACAGCTTCCTCTCCCGCCAGAAGAGTCTCGGCGGGCAGCAGTCGCTGCTGCTGCGCGAAGAGGAGACTTAATTGCTTGCAGAAGAACCAGCACCTCTCCGTCGCTCGTAATGTTGTCTTCTTTGGCCTTGACCAGATTCTTTGATGCGGCTCTGAAAATTCAACCATATGCCTAAACAAGCACTCAACTCCCCTCCAAGGAAACCAGTTCAAAAGGGGGATTGCTACAATCTCGTTACTCTAGCCTGTTGGAGAAAAGCCCACAACTAAAATTCTCCATGAGCCTACGTATGCTGGGAAAATAAGACATGCTACAATACACAATTCCACACAAACGCATGAAAAAAAAATTGGTGGTGGTTTACCTCAGGTTAAACCTGGAGTGATGCAAAAGCTACAGCTGGCCGAGTAGAACTTGGTCACGTGACCAACCACGGGATCAGCAACGGCGCCGCGCCGCAGGCAGCTCCTCCGCACCATGTGACCAAACACGTGACAGCGTGGCGGCGGAGCCACGGGTGGTGGCGCCGCCACGCTGAAGGCTCGAAATGCTACCGTAATGTAGCTATCGCAAAGAGACTTAAGTAGCAATTTCGGATACATAGAGAGCACTCCGGACTACTTAGAAAGAACGGCTAAGTGCATCCGCGTTCCCATTCTATTTGCGCCTTCTGTATTTTATGCAAAAAATGGCGGTGGTTTAGCTCTGGTTAATCCTGGAGTGACGCGATAGCCACAGCTGGCCGAGTGGAACTTGCTTTCGCCGCTCCGTTTCGCTGGGCGTTCCTTCTTCATCTTCGTCCCACTTGACACGGCGCATGCGCACAGCTGTGGCAGGCCGGTTTGGCCGGCAGCAGCAGCTGCTCCACACCACGTGGCTGGTCACGTGACCAAACGGATCACAAACCACGTGATCAGCCACGGCGCTGCGTCGCCGGCAGCTGCTCCGCACCACGTGACCAACCACGTGACAGCGTGGCGGCGCCGCCACGCTGAAGGGTCGAAATGCTACCGTAATGTAACTATCGCTACAAAAGATACTGATGCAGAATCAGGTTCCACCTCAGAAGGCTGCTGTTCCTTGAAGCCACGGTTTGCAGTCAGGAAAGCGGACGATGGTCCGTCTCTACGATGAATTAGGTGCCTCTGAGATATCACTGAAATTTCTGGATAGCCCAAACAATGCAAGCGCACTCCTTTTCCGATGCGCAGTACGTCATCTCTGGAGAAGCCAGTTTTCGGCTTAAGTAGAGCACGGGATGTTCCTTGCCGTCGTCATCCCTCTGGCAGAGAACCGCTTGCTGTCCCTCGATCACTCTCATCTCACTGGATCGTGAATTCTCGGTCGAAATCAGGAGCTCGCAATACCGGGCGGTTAATCAGTGCCGCCTTCAGGTTTAAGATGGCCGCTTCCTTCTTTTCGTCCCAGATTACATTTGTCAGCGCGGTCCTCCGGAGAGCGTCGGTCAGGGGACTTGCCAAAGGGGAATAGTCACGGATGTAGCGATTGTAATATGCCGTGAGCCCCTAACAATGCTCGAATATTTGTCTTTGTTCTAGGCCGCGGGTAATCTGCTACTGCTGAGATCTTAACCTCATTGGATTTCCTAGAAAATTGTCCTACTTTGTGACCCAGAGAGTCCACGGTTTCCACCGCAATGCAACACATCTCGGCCTTCATAGTGAGCCCAGATTGACGGAAATAGCTTAGCACTGCTCTGAAATGCAGTAAATGGTCCGCCCATGAATCTGAGAAGACAGCAATGTCATCCAAGTAGGGCATCGCAAATGTTTCACAGCCCTTTAGAAGACTATTCTTAGACCGGAAAAACAAAAGGAGCATTCCTGAGCCTAGCTCACCATTGTTGGTTGATAGTTTTCCTTTGGAGTGATGAAAGCTGCGTATCTGCTGGCATGCTCAGTGAGCGGCACTTGCCAGTACCCTCGAGTAACATCTAGTGTAGTTACAAAGCTGCTTGACTGACCTGTTTCACTCTCTCCTCAATATTAGGGGTTGGGTACACTTGGTTAGAGCGTTTAACTTCCGATAGTCTACTACAGGCCTTGGGTCTTTACCCGGAGCTTCCACCAAGATCATAGGCGAAGCGTATTCGCTTTCGGAGTGCTTCATTAATCCTAATTCCAGCATGCGCTTTACCTCCCTATCATGGATATCTTTCTGCCTTGGAGAAGGTCGACAGCACCTTGACCGCTCTGGCTCCTTGGAAGTTATCTCACTATCGTTCTCAATCAGATCAGTTTTGTCCGGCCTGTCTACGAAGCAGCCATCAAACTCATCCGTCAGTTCGCCGAGATCTGACAACTGACATTCTTTTAGATCTCCTCTCCGCTCAGTCCTCGTGAGTAGTTCCTGCGCGCTGCTATCTTCTCTGCTTAGACAGAGAAGGTTGTCTTCCACCTCCTCACGAAGGTTCAGCGTTAGATTTACTGCGGCCTTTCTCTGCACGTAAGGCTTCATTAGGTTGCTATGTTAAATGCGCTCTTGTTTACGCCTTCTTAAGGTTTTTACCACGTAGTTAATGTTAGAGAGCTTGGCAACTACTTCAGCTCTCCCTTCCCACTGTATTTCGAGCCTATTCTGTCTTGAAGATGTCAGCAACATCACCTTGTCACCGATAAAAAAACGTCCGTTGGCGGGCTGTCCGATCATAGTAGACCTTAGACCGAGCCCGGGCTGACCTCATGCTGGCCTCCACAAGTTCCTTAGGGTTATGTAGACGATCCAGCAGAGTCAACATGAACTCTACTACCGTCGGGTTCTCTCCGCGCCCCTCCCAGGCTTCGCGTACCATTCGCAGAGGTGAGCGCTTTGACCTCCCGTACACCAACTCAGCGGGGATAACTCCAGTGGATTCATGCGGAACTGACCGCAAAGCGAAAAGTGCCCCAGGTAAGCATGCGTCCAAGTCGCGCTTCTTTTTTAGCACAGTCCCCTAAGCACGCGCTTTAGAATAGAATGCCACCTTTTTACGCTGCTCATCTGCGGATGATGGATTGAGCTGTGCGCTATCTTAATGCCGCACCGCTCTAGAAATGAGGTGGTGAAGGCACTAGTGAGTACACTACCCTGATCACTTTGGATCTCGGAAGGGAATCAATCTCGCACAAAGAGTGACAACAGTGAATCCACAACACTCTCTGATGTCACCTCGGGCAGCGCGACAGCCTCTGGAAACTTCGTGGCAGGGCATAACTTGGGGACGATACAACGACACCCTGATTCTGTCACGGGAAGTGGCCCAAATACATCTATCACCAACCGCTGAAACAGCTCAGTAACGGTCGCTATTAGCCGCATTGGTGCTTTCCACTTATCTTGCGCCTTTCCGACCCGCTTTGCATTTGTCGCACGACCTTACAAAACGCTCCGTGTACTTAAAACACCCAGGCCAATAGTACCAGTGCAAAAGCCTCTGCTTTGTTTTCCTGATTCCCAGCTGGCATGACCACGAACTGTCATCGGACAGTCTCAGTAAGTCATGTCGGTACTTCTGACGAACGACTAGTTGGTCTCGCTCCACTCCACTCTTATCCTTGTATAAGCGATAAAGGGCACCACCGCTCATCTGGAAAGCAATATTCTGTTTTCCTCCTTACCCGTTCTGTGGAGCTGTCTGATCTCATGTATGAGTCGGGGCAATTGCTTGCTTCATAGGTAGCTCTTTTCGGTTCGCACTTAGCAGCGTCGTGAAACTGCTTGATGCTGGCGGCAAAAGCCCACTCTCTAGGATTTCCTCGTTCCATGGTGCGTCATGCTTACTCCAAGGCTTACTGGTCTGAGGTGCCTCGTTAGCGCGACTCTCTGAACCTTGTTCATATCATTTCTACCCCAAATTTAACTGCTGTTTCCTCCGCAGTGGAATTCTCAAGAGTAAGCTGTCTTTGCAAGTTCTTGCGCCTTCGAACGCGTTTAGTCCTGCACAATTCGGTCTCCGAAAAAGAGCCCCTTTTCTCGTAATAACATATCCGATTTGTTGGAGAACAAATACGGATAGCATTTTGGTAGGTGTCCTAAAACTGCAACTTCGGTTGTAAGCGTACCGAAAGAGCCCTCAGTGATCACTGTCACTATAGGCAAGCACACGCTTTATTCCTCCACTACCTGTCGAATTCATGCACATTGGCCTATGTAATTGGATGGTGACACATACGACGGATGGACAACATCCATCGTTGCGGCTGGGTCGCGCAGCATCTTGCATGGCTTCCCGTTCACTACCAGTCATGCATGTAAGGTTCCAATAGCTTCATGTTTTCATCGCAGTTAGTGACATACGAGAACGCTACCTTTTCTTTTCGGCAGTTCACTGCTATTTGACCCCGCTCACTGCATCTGTAGCAAGTGAGCGGCCTCCTAGGCTCAAACGTGAGTTTTTCTTTCTGCGCTTTGGCCACCACTTTGTCACCCTTCTTATTGTCAAATTTTCTTTCAGGTTTATCGGAAGAAACCTCTCTTTTTTCTTTCCCGACTGTAGAGCTCGCAGTGTGCGTCTCGTGAAGATAATTCCCACTTCTATCGAAATTACGGGCCCTATGAACTCTAGAGTCTTTGCTAAACTGCCGACGCGACGCATACTTCTCAATGAGTTCGGCAGCTTTTGTCGCAGGTGTTATTCTGTCCCGGTCCTGTAACCAATTTCTTCCCTCTTCAAGGAAGCAGTTGTAAAACTGCTCCAACAAAATTCTGTCAACTACAGTGTTCCGGTCACTGTAGGACTCGGTGCTCTTTAACCACTCGACCTAGTTCACTTTCAACTTGTACAAAAACTCAGGATAGCTCTCGTCCCTCGAGTTCTTAGCTTCCCGAAATCGCTGCCTGAGTGCTTCGGCGCTAAGTTAAGTCTGCACTTTCGTAGAAGGCAAGCCTTCACCTTCTCGTGTTTGTCCGCGTCCTCCCTCCTGACCCGCGCGACAGCCTCCGCTGCCTCGCATTGCATAACCGTCAATAGCCTTTGAGACTAAGTGTCTCGACTGAAGGACAGTTTCTCGCACGTTCGTCCAAACTAGTGTCATCGGCATAGAGCAATGAATTAGAAGTTCCACGGATAGCAATGATATCATTAATATATATATATATATATATATATATATATATATATATATATATATATATATATATATATATATATATATATATATAAGAAAAAATAAACTGCCTATGATGGAACACTTAGGAACCCGTATTTTATGAACTCCGAATCCGAATCAGTATCATTCATAACGACAAATTGAGAATGAATGAACAAATAGCGGTGAAATAGCTGGAGTGCAACGCCTCTTATTCCATAGTGTGGTAATTTTTGCATAAGTAT
The DNA here is from genome assembly GCA_030143305.2 of Amblyomma americanum. Classification (NCBI taxonomy): domain Eukaryota; kingdom Metazoa; phylum Arthropoda; class Arachnida; order Ixodida; family Ixodidae; genus Amblyomma; species Amblyomma americanum. Next base: position 85,623 of record JARKHS020031199.1, read on the forward strand.
TTCATGTTTAATTCAGTCGAAAGCTTTGTTAAAATCTAAAAAAATTCCTATGGTACACAACTGCATTTCTATGTTATGTGCTAACCTAGCTTTGATGAAGCCTAGTGCAGATTCAGTTGATTTCCCCATCTGGAAGCCATGCTGAGCTGCAGAGAGCACCGCATTTTCGGTTAAGTGCTTAGTTAACCTTATATTAATTACTTTTTCTGCTATTTTGGAAAACAGCGCGCGCCCCGGTATCTGTTGGTGATACAGTCGTCAGTACCGCCTTCGTGAAGAACTATCACTTTAAGAATTTTCAGTTTTATCTAAAAACATTCCGGTAGATAATACCTGATTTGTTAAGTCGCATAGCACTTCACATAGAGTATCAGAAACAGCTTTGATTGCGGAAATGTGACGGAAACCAGAAACCAGCGGTAGCAAGCGGGTCATGCACGAGAGCCCCTTCTTTTTTTGAGACCGCTCTGACAGGCACGAATCTGGAAGACCAGCGATAGTTGCCCTAGCGGGACTCCAGGATCGTGGCAGCACATGGAGCCCTGGACTGAGGGCTCCACTCAAGATAAGCTTAGCAAAATTTTCTTATAAAAGTTTTTCCTTCTCCTCCTCCTTTACGTAGACGCACCGGCACACTGTTCGAGCCTGTCATCATGACACATTCGAAAATAGTTTCAGCGCAATTCAATACACATCCTAAACGTCACTTCTTTCCAAATGTGCAGAATTCAAGATGGCTTAAAAAATGAGAGCAAGTAATAGGGGTCCATTATTTCAAAATATCAACATTTGTGCACGGATTCTTCCGGATGACCGAAGCCGGAAATCAGGCAAAAAAAATATCGGACTAACTTAAATATTCTCGTGCGACCCGAGAAAAAGATCGGTTTGCCAGTGTGTACCCATATACATCCTCTAACTCTGTGTGTTCCCATGAATGCCGACAAAACTTTTCCAGCAATTGGTCCAACCCTTTTCCTCTATTGGTTTTCTTGAAGCAAAAAGCTTGTAAAGACAGCTACAAACTTGTACACCATCTAAATGCCCTTATTGCTAAAGAATTCTTTAAAAGCCCTATATGTGCGAGGAGAGTGAATACCTTATTTTCCAAAAGCATTTACAGTGCAAAATTGATGTGTTTTCTTAAAACTCCTCCAAAACCAAATGTACGCTGTATTATTCCTCTGGTCTGGGCAGCCTCTACTCGTTGTTTCAGCGGGCACTTTAAAAAATTCCGAAGGGTCGAATACACTCAATAGAAAGGAAATATTTTCACCATAAATATATCGGCTATAGGGAGCATGTTATTTTGAAAATACCAGACTCAGCAAATAATACTAAAATTTCATAGTGAATGTTTATGCTTGTCTGGGCAGTAGTTCGCATTGGCTTGCGTATACATTGCAACTTGAACCTGCCACCACTTAACTTGCATCGAACCAATTGCGTGCCCAACGCGCTTAGTTTTCACCTTGCGCGCAATAAGCGCCGAATTACTCTGCCCTGCAGAGCTGTAAAGAATTTTCTTCGTTCTAAAAGAGAAAGGGCGCAGTCTGCAGCTATGAACCCGTCTTTTACTGTCTACGATCGTGTGTTAACTAAGATCCTAATTTATTAAACTGCACTTATTTGCCTAGCTAATTAGATCGATTTCATAAATAACGCCTATACGCCGTTGTTGCCAATTTGTTTTTGAAAACTGTTTTTTTTTCATTTCAACCACTTCGTTATTAAGTATATTTAACGTTCTCGCTGGAACTCCCAAAAAACACCGCTTTCTCAGGCGAGGAGGAAAGTGGCCGCAGGGAAAAGGAGTGGACCTTTCCTCCCCTCGCTGACTTGTATGGCAGATATAAGCGGTCATGTCTGCGGAGTGGCCGTGCTAGTTGAGTGGTTAGCGTGCTCGACAACTGCCGGATGGCCAGGGGTCAATTTCGTACGTGGCGGTCGGGTTTCGATGCTGGCGAAACGCAAACAGCGCTCGTGTGGCGTGCGATGCCCGAAAGACCCCTTGGTGGTAAAAATTATTCCGGGGCCTTCCTGTATGGCTCCTCTTCCGCTCTGTCTTCCTTCACTTCGTCCTTCATTCACCCCCCCTCCTCCTCCTCCTCCACAACCCCACACAGTATACAAGTGTCCCCTAATAACAAAATTTCTAGCTCTGCGCATGCTGCGCTGGGATTCGAAACCAGTTGTTTTCTTGCACTTACAGCGCATCTAAGAAGCACGATTTCTCATTAGCGTACACGCATTCAAGATGAGTCTTGAGAAATAATATGACCCCCCCCTCCCCTACTACAATTTTGAGTAAAAGAAATAAATCGAACTCGAAAACTGCCTTCGCTAACTGTCCCGGCTTTACTGCTTTTCTGAGGTGGCGAAAATATTACGCCAGTGCAGCTGAAGAAACATATCATTCTTCATTTGAATGTTTCTTAACCCAAGGAGCAGTTTTCTGCAGGCCCTATTAAAAACATGCCTGGAATTTTTCTTCAACCGTTTCCTAAACACATGTGCTGTCGATGAAGCAGAACGGGATTCTTTATGTGGTCGAGGCGACTCGAATGTGTACAGTCGCCCCATAAAATTACGAAGCAGGATTCGGCGATAAAATTTCTCCCATGCCTCATCTCAAATAAATTAGGAGAAGGCCTAGCTAATACCTATGCTTGCAGACACCGCTGGTGCGGTTGCGCATGACCACCAGAAACCTTCATATTTTCTGTGCAGAATACATGATAAATGTTGAAACGTTGAGCGCCCTTCGTGTTACTGTGGACGCGCCTGTATTTTTCTTTATGAGGGAATTTCAGGAGAGGAGCACACACAGTTAAGTTTTGCTGATGAGCAGCGGAAGGACAAAGACACAGCGAAAATGGGAACCTTGATACAAACCAATAAAGTGCAGAGTGCACGGACAGCGTGTCGTTGATTGCATATTCTTTGCGCGCCGGATGCAAGACTGTCAAGGTACAACTCTGTCTACATAGCATCACAACTTCTGCACTTTCAGCTTTCCTAACTATTTATTGCTTTCCCGTCCCCTCGTTTATTCGGAGTGAGCACACGTTGCTCGTCCGACGCACATTTGGCTTGGGCTGAGGCATTCTCGGCACGCGAGATCAGCACGAGATAAGAGCTGGAACAGCTAAAATATTCACTTAGAAGCAATCATTAAAGAAAAAATTCTAACGAAAACCAAACCCACTTCACACAGCACAGCAAACGTCTGCTCCTGTGTAGCCAAACGCCGCTCGGGCCGGCCGCTCAAGCAGTCATGGCAGTCATGCCCGAGCCAGTAACAAGATGGCGCTAATTTTCCAATGAGGCGCCAATCATGAGAAAATGATTTATATTTTGGGTCTGCTCTCCAGTGTGTATTCCAATTTTCTACCCACTGCGCCGAAACTTTAAAAAACATTTAGTATTTCTTCTTGCAGGGATATTGCCAGCACTGGGAAAACTACTGGTGAAAACTTCACAGTGGACACCAACTTTACCGCAGCTTGGTAAAGCGGTGGTGCAGAACGCTTGACAGCACATCGCATGAACAGAAACGATGCTTACATGTAAACGCTTTTATGGGCACTACTTAAAATAGTAAAGGACAAAGTTAAAAATACTGGGTGCCGCCGCCCGCGCTGAATTTGAAACCTTCAGGCGCAGTAGCCCATTCTAAAAACACGGCTGGGCGATATCTTGGCTGATAGTTCGATTACGTGGACATAATTCGCGCTTGCATGCGGCGCCCACAGTCACCTGACACCTTTACGTTTAAAGCATGGTGCCTGAAGCACGAGGACAATTCTCGGAGATACCACAATGCGCAGCGTGTCAATTTAAAGTTTAGTATATTTTGGGGGGACTGAGACACAGAAAGCAAACAGGGAGCTGCTCAAAAAATATTCATTAACTAAAGGTTATGCCGGAGTCGCAATAAAACCTTCACTTGTAGTGCAATGCGACACGCAAAGCTGCAAGAAACATACAGCTCTCAAAGTAAGTAGGCACTTAACTCATCACTGCACTTTACAATCGGCTTGATAGAAGTGAAATATTCGCTTAATAGAGTTCCTAATCGCACATGCAGTGTTATGAACCTGAATAAGAATCAGGTATGTTAAAGGAATTCTATTAATAAAACATTCTCCTTCAGAAGTTCTCTTGTATGGTAAGTGTCCACTAAAAGGTTGTTTTGCGAGCCTCCTAGGATAATTCATTGAAAAAAGTGTCCCTCTATTACAAGTTTCAGGAGCCTCTACTGGCTCAGCGTTTCTTCTACAACTTGAAAAAGATGCGAAGCGTAAGCGTTTCTCTCCCAAAGATGCTTCGTTTTGCTGCAATTTAGCAGCGGCGCCTATTTCTACAGTGGCAGTTTTATTACAACGTTCAGTAGAGAGCGCATTTTCACTGGAATGCACTCGCAACGCAAAGCGTTGTCTTGAGAAGACACTCCGGCTACAAACATACTTTGGGCTAGGTGCTATAGCACTCATGGTGGTCTCAAGGCTTCATGAATGCATAAAAACTTAGTGCTTCCATAACGTGCCTCGCAGCAGGAGTACAATTACGGATGAAGAAAGCCCGCACTTCCTGCGTTGCTCTTCTTTTTTGTGTCCCCAGGGAGCGCTCCCTGGGGACACTTCCTTCGTCTTACATCCATGGTTTGCGGCCATTGACCCGGAGGTATTCAACACGAGGGCTTAAAAAGCCAAGCCGTGCCTCGCCCGTGGTCACACCTTGAAGAAGAGACCGAGCCGGTCCCGAAACGTCGTGTTTTTCAAAAGTTAACGTAGTTGGCGTCAGTCATCTTTCTACTAAACAGAATAAATGTTCACTGATTCGGCAAACGCCGCACTTCGTTCGTTTCCGCAAATTTTAAGCTTTCGCGTAACCGGCTCATATAGTATTCAAATATCAAGGCAATGAAATATCACTTCAGCGACCGCCGCTTACAAATAGCTTATAGTTGAAGGTATTTTAGCAAAACTGCCTTACGGAGCCCAATGGTATCCAAGCCGACGTTTAGCTTATAAAAACAATCTCAACGAAAACATTACCTCCCTCTCTGCTTGAGCTTTGTTTGGCCATGAAGCCTCCATCCTATGAAACACGTAGTAGAGAAATTTGGAATACAGAGACGTGTAGAGCGACCAAATGCAGCAAATGATAAAGTGAAAATCTCTAGGATAACTAAATTTTTGTTAAAGGCACGCCCTACATATAGCAAAAATATCAAAACAGCAGTTAAAAATGTTTTTTTATCTTAAGTGTATTTCATTGAGCATTGTCCACCTCTGTGCCAATTTCTAGCCAGTTTATAGACATCGGCTTGTCTTCCTACATTTTCCAGGCGTTTTCTTCAATAAATTCATCAATTTTGTTTTGAGACATACCCCCTTTCACTGATCGCTTTTGTTGTAGCGCTTATCACTTCGATACGAGCCTTATGAATATAAAATATTTAATGCAATTGCTGGAACATCATTTGCAAAGTCATAGTTTTTTTTTTTGTACTGTGTTGTTATATTTGTTCCTGTTCACTTGTTTGAGTGTTTGGGTGTTTTCGTATTTATATGCCATACTCATGCTTTCAATGAGTATGCTTAGAATTTATATAATAAAATTGTGTTTTTTTTTCTTCATTCATATCACTGGCTCAACTCTCCGCCTTTATTTAATGAATTCTTTAGTTTATTTGGGGCGGATGTGGAGAGGGGGGGGGGGGGGGCGGGAACTAGTCAAGCTGCCTGATAAGGTTTATTTCCTAACGTCTCTCATGATCCTGATGGAAAATAAACGTCCTTGCCAGATGAGCCTTTTCAAACTGTTCAAAGGCTTTTCTGCGAAACAGCCACACCACGCCTTCCGATAGGGTGTGTATTAGAGGTTATGTAAGAGCTGAATGGTATTGTTCATATTGTATTCCAATCATATTTGACATTACGCGCGTAACTCAATGAAAATTAGCTGTTCAATAAACACGCATGTCAGGCACACGAGCACTGCACAACGGTGAAAACATGTGCACAACATCGTCATATTTCTTCTCCATCGATACCGTTTTAACTGCGTTGCGGCTTGAAGCGTGGATCAGTAGATCCCTTTTTACGCACCGTATGCCGAGTCAGGCTTGGTAGTGCTGCGCCCGATTTTGTTGATGGATTGCAGCATATGACTGAATGTACTTTTGCTTTTCTTAAGGAGGTTGTGTTTAGCAACAGGCTTTTGACTGCAAGATTTTCAAAAAATATTTAAGTAGTATTAAGCGGAAAACACTGTAAAAAATGTATGCGATGCTGTACTTCCGAAGCCCATGTACATGACCATATGCTCTGGAGGCCCAGGCAGGGATGCACTAAAAAGGGTTAATAAAATGATGGTGCCTCCGGGATCCAAAAATTTCTTCTTCAAGCTTCTCACCGGCACTTTGTCAGTAAAATCTTCCCAAGAAAGAAAGGGGTTTTACTTGCCCTGAGGATTCGACTATCTTCTCTGTAGACAACCGGAAACAACTGATCACATATTTTTGCACTGTTGGCTAGGGGTATATTTTTGGGACGTCCTACAAAGAAACATTAAAAAATAATTACCACTGAATACCTATGGAATCCGATTCTTGCCTACCAAAAACGAAGATGGCCTACCGTTTGATTTAGTAATGCTCGCAAGCCTCCATAGCAAATGGTGCTCCCGAATCGCAGGCTACCACTGTGATCCAGATGCGTGGCCTGCGCGCTTGTATCTCCGTGAGAGCATGCGCAAGTTTATTGAGGTGCTAAAAACACAGGCATGTTCTCCTGAGTGGCTGTCAAGGCTCGAACCTTCGACGGAACACAAACACTTTTAAATCGAAAATCTCTGCCCTCATACGATTTTAGGCTACTGCTGTGTAGTTCGTGTTTTTTCATTGCATGCTTTCGTTGAATGAGTCGAAGCCCGGAAATAAAAAAAAAGTTGGTGGTATAGTGGTTAGCATAGCTCTCTTCCGAGCAGTTGACCCGGTTTCGATTCTTGGCCAACACAAGCTTTTCTTTATTAGAAAACTAACTTGTGTTTTCTCTAAAGATTTTAAACCTGATCAGTCATATTTACCTCTGAAAATAAAACTTCTAGCCCAGGATTGACGGTATTTTCAAGTTTTTTCAAGGTAAAGTTCATTACTGTTTTCAGGCTACAAAAATTTTGTACATAGTAGGCAATACATTACGAGCTCTCAAAGTCAAGAAACTGTCCGGGGAACCTGCTAGTCAAAATAAGTGCGCATTTAGCAGCTAGGCAATGTTAGGTTCGTAAAAATGTGTGCCTCTCATTTCAAATTAGCTGCTCATATAATATCTCTCTTTCCTTCAACAAAAATGGAACTCAATCTAGCTTTTTTTGTGGTACGATACACGGACGAAAATAATTTTCTGGCAAACAGAGTGACAGGCACATTCTGACCTAGTTATGAACCTATTTTCGTCCTTTCGCCCGTTAGTGACTTTAATTAAAAAATGTTTTCTCAAAGATGCGTGGATAGTTAGGGTGAGGTTCGTACAAAACGATGTCAGTTCTTCTTTCGCTTCGAAAATTACTGTAACCTTGCTTTGCTTTGTCCAACTGACTACGGTGAATAACCGTTTGGTTTTGAGCAACTTGTTAGCTCTCGGGTTTGGAGATTACAAGAGCTTTCGACACAGTTAAATACAACTTCTCATTTACCAGATTTGAAGCGTTTGGAATAAGAGGTAATCGCTAATATGGTCAGAGCAACCTTAGACTTTAATCAACCAAATGATCAGGCAGTCTTTCGTAAAGGATATTCCACAATAGACCATATTCACACTACCAATCAGGTGACAGAGAAATGAGCAGAACATAACCAACCATTATATGCAGCCTTCATTGATTACGAGAAAGCATTCGACTCAGTGGAAACCTCACCAGTCATACAGGCATTTCGTGATCAGGGGATAGAAGAGCCTTATCTCAAAATACTGGAAGATATATATAGCAAATGCACAGCTACCGTAGCCCTCCATAATTTCAGCAATAAAATTCCAATAAGGAAGGACGTCGAAGAATGGGGTGGAGCGCATATGGCAGGTTCTCTCAGATCATGAATGGCAGTTTAGCAATATCCCTCAAGAGAAAAGTGCTCAACAGCTGTATCTTACCGCGGCTCAGGTGCGCGGCAGAATCGTGGAGGCTAACGAATACGGTTCAGCTTAAGTTAAGGACAACGCAGCGAGCGACGGAAAGAAAAATGATAGGTGTAACGTTAAGAGACCGGAAGCGGGCAGAGTGGGTGAGGGAACAAACGCGGGTTAATGACATCCTAGTCGAAATCAAGAGGAGGAAATGGGCTTGGGACAGGGCATGTAATGCGAAGGCAAGATTACCGCTGGTCTTTAAGGGTAACGGAGTGGATTCCAAGAGAAGGCAAGCGTAGCAGGGGGTGGCAGAAGGTTAGGTGGGCGGACGAGATTAAGAAGTTTGCAGGCGTAGGGAGGGCGCAGCTGGCAAAGGACAGGGTTAGTTGGAGAGGCATGGGAGATAAATTTGCTCGGCAGTGGGTGTATTCAGGCTGATGATGATGGTGGTGATTCTGATGGCATAACAGGTCTCACAGTAATGTTTTTAAGAACTGTTTTTTTTTTTACTTGACACACTCTAAGTTGCCCTTTGTGCGACGAGCAAAATTAGAGAAATTTAAATATATTAATATGTGTGTTCCCCATGGATTTGTGTATTTCCCCTTGCTTCTCAACAAATAGGTGAATCCCTTTCTTAACTACCGGCATCCAAGAGTTTGTATACTATTTGAGGGCTAGACTATAGTTTATTGTTCATATATGTGCATAATCTCCCTAACTAGTGAAATAAATGTCGATAGTCTTTAAAGCTGTATCCAGCTAGGTCATCCTATATATCAGTTCTGTGAGCACATAGCAAAACAATATCTATACGAAGACATAAGCTCATAAAACACCTATTAATATAGCTAGGTCGTGCTTCGAGTTACACGAGTGACAGCGTTTCGTTTTTTCCTGTTCAAATTTATTATCACTGGTTCCTGTGTCATAAGCCAATAATGCGGGCTTCATGGCGTATTACTGATTCCTACTGACCCAAATATAATCCTTTCAATAGATTTGTCCTAGAATAGATACCTGATAAGGTACAGAACAAATTATTTACAACTTTCGAAAGAAAACGTATAGCTTAAAAGTAAAACATCGAATAACTGAGGTATTAAACTACGCAAGCTTTTTGCGCTATCAGAAGCGTAACGAACGGCCGTCAGGAAAATATTCCACTCCTCCATGTGACCCAGCGCTGCACGGTATAACACACAGAGCCGAAGAGAGGCTTACAATTAGAATGGTTGCTATCGTGTTATGTCCTGGCACAAGCAACTTACTGAAACAGGGAAGTGTTGCCGTAGTATCACAAGGTGCCGTCCAAGGTATTGCTTTGAAATAGCATCCGTATGTAAACGCATGCCGAAATGCCCATAATTTTCTGCATTATGCGTTTCTACAGCGCAGCGTTTGCTCAGAAGTCACAGCTGTTTTCTATTTGTGATATTGAGCGCACGACGTTTTCGTTTGCGAGTTTATCTTAGCAAATTCCGCTGACCAGAACTCAGGCCTCTAAGGAGGTTTTTTGGCTTAGTTTATTGAGGTTTAACGACCCAAACTGACTCAGGCTTTGAGGGACGTCGTAGTGAAGGGCTCCAGAAGATTTCGACCACCTGAGGTTTTTAACGTGAACAGGCATCGAACAGTACACGGGCTTCTCGAATGATCGCCTCTCATGGAAATTCGACCACCGCGGCCGGGATCGAACACGTGTCTTTCGGGTCTGCAGCCCAGCGTCATAACCACTGAACCACTGCGAAGGCTAAATGTGGTTATTTTGTTCCAATTTCTGCCCATTTAGTTTATCTTTAATCCTCGATGGATGCATTTAATTACGGGCGCACTTCTCTTTTTGAGAAGTTCTGATGCGTTCGTATGCTGTTAGAGTGATGGGCTGCCACACCAGCGTTTTTGCTTCCCTCGGACTTTGAGGAAAATGTTTTTCTTGGCACTTGATGAGCATACGATGGAGGGTAGCTTGTTTTACCTTCCAGTGTGCTACCCTTAAAGGAAGCGCACTGAAACCCGTGGGGGCTTGAATGTGCGCTTGCGGGTACGCGAGAAGTGCATGCAAGTGGGCTACGGGTCATAACTGGTCCAGCATTGTCGACAATGCAAAGTGAAGCTAGGCTGTTCACCAAGATTGCAAGACAAGCGCGTTGGCTACTACCACCCTGATCAGATATCCCACTAAATTGTGGAAGCGTTTCATATCGAAGAAATGGGAGAGCAATGCGATAGTAAACCTTAGACTTTGCTGAATGAGAAGGAATACACGTATCTTTGTCGGAATATCGCGTCAGATTTATTTTAATCATTTGTATTTCTTTTCGTAATTTTTGTGACACCAGGGTGTACACAGTATAACGTTTTTCTCTTATTCAGTGTCTTTCTAACTAAAAAATGCTGCAGTTACGAGTCAGCGCTCGACTTTTCTTAACTTCCTTTGTCCTTGTCTCTTCAGTCTATCAACTACCCAAGCAAGGTAAGCTGTTGTGTGTGCTGAGGCCGATTTTACACCTGCTCGCGTCTGTAAGTATGGGAAGTTTTATCTGCTCCCTGCCGTTCGAACAAAGAAAAATACAGAGTTTTGCTAACGCGTTCGGCTTCATGTACGTCTCTTTATTCAAGTTAGGCTCTTTTTCTAACTACGCAAGATGTTTGCTGTCAGGTTGCTACCTTTTTAGCCTGAGTTTGCCGAGATTGAAAGCTAAAAGTATGATCTGGGCTTGCCCATTTTCTGCATTTCCTTTTATTTCTTTTTTCCGGAAATACTCTGTCAAGTTCTGGCAACAGAACCAATTTTCTATGAGGGCGCTAAGGGTTGAGGGAGGAATAATTTTTATGCTTCCGCTTGTATTTCATCACAGGGCCAATTTTCTGTAAACTGGGGAGGCACATTAGAAACACAACTAAGTTAAGAAATAAAGATTATGCAAATAATGCTTTACACGCAATATTCTCCACGCTAGCTGGAGTCAATAACCTCACAAGGACGAGTACTTATAGTTAAATTCGACTGATCGTCTTCAGGAAAAGCCTCCGGAAGGAAATTTTGCTGAAAGTCATTTGTGTGTATTCGCTTGTCTTGATCAACTTATAACATTTGGCAGTTACCTGTGCATAAAACACAAATCTATAAAGTGGCCAACGGAATCTGGACGTAAATGAGATAGACAGTATCACACAGCAATGCGACATCCCGCCAGTGACAAAAGAGGTGTAAAGAAAGCCTTTGGAGCAATGAAAATGGAGAAGGCAACTCGTTAGCATACGGTAAATGTAGATCTCTTGAAGGGTGGAGGGGAGATAGAATGTTCTGCAAAACGAACACCCTGCACACTCAATTCTTCTGGCGTTAATCTATAAAAAAGGAGACGCCAAAGACTTGACAAATTACAGACCGATCAGATTGCGGTCCGTTGCCTATAGGGTAATAAGCAAAAGATTCAGGGCAAGGCTTAGACTTCCGTCAACCAAATTATCAGGCTGGCTGTCGCACAGGATACTCGAAAATCGACCATATTCACACTACCAGTCAAGTGGCAGAGAAAAGTGCAGCATATATCTAACCCCTATGTAGCCTTCATAGATTGCGAGAAAGCACAGATACAGTCGAAACCTCACCAGTCATGCAGGCAGGGCAGAATCATGGTGTAGAAGATCATTATTTCAAATCCTGGACGATTTCTATAACAGCTCGACAGCCACCATGTTCCTCCGTAAAATCACCAACAAAATTTCAATAACCAAGGATATAAGGCAGGGAGACACGATCTCGCCAATGGTACTCACTGCCTTTTTACAGGATGTATTCCGAAGCCTGTATTAGGAACATTTGGGGAAAAGAGGTAATGGAGATTACCTACGTAATCTGCGATTCGCTGATGACATTGCCTAGCTATGTCACTCAGGAGATTTACTGCAACTCATGATCAATGAGTTAGAGAGGCAGATCAGAACGGTGGGCGCGAAAAATTAACGTGCAGAAAACCAAAGTAGTGTCATCAGTCTCATATGAGAACATATTTCACAATTGGTAGCGGGTGCTGAATATTGGTACCGGAATACGTCGACGTAGGCCAGGTAGTTACTGCTGATCTGGGCACGTAAGAAACATAGCTAGAAGAATAATAATAAGAATGAATGGCAGTTTGCCAATATCCCTTAAGAGGAAAGCATATAACACCTGCATCTTAATGGTACTGACCTAAGGTGAAGATACGTTGAGGGTAACGGAAAGTGTTCAACTTAAGTTAAGCACAACACAGACAGCTATAGAAATGAATAGCTAGGTGTAAAGTTAGAGCTAGGAAGAGGGCAGAGTGGATCACGAAAGAAACGCGAGTTAATGACATTATAGTTGAATGCAAGAGGAGGAAATGGACCGGGGCAGTGCATGTAATGCGAATGCAGCAAAACTGCTGGTTCTTAAGGGCAATGGACTGAATTCCAAGAGAAGGCAAGCGTAGCGGGGCGGTAGAAAGTTAGTTGGCCGGATTTAATTTGAAAGTTTGCTAGGAAATGGCAGCCGCTCCTTGTGCACCGCAGGGCTAACGACGCGATATGAGAAGGCCTTTGCCCTGAAGCGGGCGTAGTCAAGTTGAAGATGATACATGATGATTATGATGTTCAGGAAAGCGCAGCGGTCGGAGGTAATCGGCATATGTTGAGGGCTGTCTGTTATTGCATAGTGTGGCTCTCTGGGAGTCAGTCGATGTGTCTCGTGAACATCTGCTGGGTCTGCTGAACAACAGTTTTATTTAGAGCATAAGCACAAGATGATATGATGGTATAGAATGGTGGCCAGTAGCAGCACAGCTACTCGATTAGCAGACCGGAATATTTTTGATGACGAAGGAGGAGTTATGCCAGTCCGCATTTTTATCAGCGGATTTCGATGATCGGCATCACCGACAAGCTGTCTTTTATTTATTCTTGATATCTGACCGACATTCGTCTACGTGCCTAAAGCACTCTCCGCGGAGGGAAGTAGAGGGGTTCATTTTGAAATCCGTTCAAGTACTGTTTCGTTATCAGCCCGATTCCCCCGCGCTGTTTATGCAACAGAAACATTTTGGCATTAATAAAAAATCTGCTGCGAAGGTTTGCTGCATTCTAATCTGCTCGAAAGCACGGAGTTTTATTACGTAGAAGACGCCAATCAGCCATGAGTGGTGCGGGACGGAGCGCTCGCGCCCGGCTAACTGCGGACACGCAGGAGGCAATTTTTCTGGGGTAAGAACCACCGGATTTGTAGCATGTAAAATACAACGAAGAGCGGGCAGTGCGGCGGGACGGAGCGCTCGTGCTCGGCGAAAAAGCAATGCGAATAGACTAAGCGGACTACGGACGATTTTTCTCGGGGCTGGTACCCATTGAATGAGAGCTTGCGGACTAAAAATTATCTCAAATAGAATAACTACAATCTTGTTATCTTATTTCCTCACTCCGAAAATGTATATATTGCAGCATGAGCTGCAGCACTCCTCAGCACAACTTCTAATTTAGAGGATAAATTGCATTCAAGACATAAGTCGTATGCATACATATTATGGGACCCCTTTACAATATATTCGTATAAAGTCTCTAAAGATAACTTAAAACCAGAGAATATTTGAATGCCTCCACTCATAAAACATTGAGGTATTGGAAACATATCTTAGTGCCACGGAATGCCGTCCATACTGTGCCGACTAACGAGATATAAAACACAAGGCACGTTCAATTACTGCTCAAAGGTGTAAATTTGAATTTGTGTTTTTTTTTCTAACATGTGTAAATGCGTTCGTGTTTGCATTCCAACAGTGTTTTTTTAATCTCAATAGAATCAGTTGACATGAACACGTTCATGTTTTCTATTAGCGGTTGGCTTCTTTGCTCTAGTGTTGCTTCAATATATACATAATATAAAAGATTAAGTTGGACGGAGTAGTCATCTGAGAAATTTTTTTCGGTTTTTAGGCTGGCGATTTTGCCAGCGCAGTTAACCCTGTTCTTTTGATTGCAAAACCATCATTGTTGTTTTTGTAACCTGTGTTCGTCTTTGCCGTAGCGGCTAATAAATATAAGCTGAAGATGGTGTTTACGGCCTGACTTTCCTTTTTAATATGCCCTCAGTCTTCTGCTACATGTTGAGTCACAGCCGCTAGTCGCCAAAAACGTTAGGACATGTTTCTCGTGCAGTGCGGCTTTGGTATCCCACGCCATGTGGGTGCACTCTCGAAAAGCCGGTCCACGCAAAGCCGGTGACCCACTTCTCTCTATGCAACGTGCTCGCGTTTCTGTCCAGTGCTTCCGCGCATAGCGCCGAAACTGTCGGCGTCGGTGGTATAGTGGTTAGCATAGCTGCCTTCCAAGCAGTTGACCCGGGTTCGATTCCCGGCCGACGCAGTTTTTTTATTTTTTTCTATATTCCTCTGCTACGCATATCTAGCTTCGTTTGTTCATCTTTATTTCGTTCCTGTTCGTACAATCTTCTTTTTTCATACGGGCGAAGACATGCACGTGAGGAGTGGGGGGGGGGGGGGGGGGGGGCGGGCTCGTTATAATGTAGAATAAAGCCAACACTCACAGAATTAAAGCTGAGCATAAAAGAATTTTTGTTTGCATTTGTGATTTAGATCACTGTCAAATATATGCAGCCTAGTAAATTTTTAATTTAGGGATAATTGATAAATAAGAGAAGAAAACACAACCGAACACTTCAGGTGTGATCCCAACCCCATCTTGTGTATGTAGGATAGTGTGCTCTACCAACTGAGCTATGGCGGCGGCTGTGCAGCCTTTTATTTGCAAGTGTATTCGTGATGTGCGCCACTTTAACCTTTAAAGTGTTCATCAGCCCAGCCCTTGTTCGCAGTGGCGAACGTGGAACGTCCTGTATTATCGCAAACGCCACGTGGAAGGTGATCGCACGGTTTGGGCAGCATGTGTGCGAGATGAGAGAGGGAGAAAGATGAAAAGAAAGGGGATAATAATATAATAATAATTTGCTTTGGAGGAAAGGAAATAGCGCAGCATCTGTCTCATATATCGTTGGACACCTGAACCGCGCCGTAAGGGAAGGGTAAATGAGGAGTGAAAGAAGAAAGGAAGAGAGAGGTGCCGTAGTGGAGGGCTCCGGAATAATTTCGACCACCTGGGATCTTTAACGTGCACTGACATCGCACAGTACACGGGCGCCTTAGTGTTTTTCCTCCATAAAAACGCAGCCGCCGCGGTCGGGTTCGAACCCGGAACTCCGGATCAGTAGTCTAGCGCCCTAACCACTGAGCCACCGCGGCGGTGCCCAGATAGCTTCTCTACACGTGGGAAAGGGGAACCAAAGGAGAGATAAAAAGGGAAGAGAGGAAAAGGAGATCACTTTTCACGTGGCCAGTTGCGCCATCAGTAACACGCAATACAGGACATAAACTGAAAGTTGTGGGATCAGTGGGATCCAAGATCCGATTGGCAAGCATTTCAACCGAGATAAGGAAAACACCACGCCAGAGGAAAGCTTGCACCTCATTGTATCACCTGTGGGTACCACGGCGGCTTTGAGTATCGAACCCCGCACCTCCCGCATGCGCGAAGGGTGCTCAAACCGCGTTTGCCGGTGCGGCTGATTATGTAAGCTGGTGTCCAACGAGTTTTATGATTCGCGTAGGTTTTATGACGTTGGAAAACCCCTAGTTTTTCGCACAAACCACTGGCTGGGGCTGCAATCGCCCGATTGTCAGAGTATAAAATTACATTTTCGTATACCTAAAGCAGCGCACATCTATGCAGTCAAGGATAAGGTTCCCGTCCCGCACAGAAAACTTACAAGGCCTACGCTGTGTAGCCCTCAACAAGCATTTAGAAAAGCCGATAGTAAAATTAACGTGAGTTGGTCGGGAGTCGAACCCCGGAACACTCCTAAAAGGTATCTTCGCTAACCGCTATGCTTACGATCCCAACTGAAGAACAGAGTTTTGCTGGCAACTTTTAAAGCGAAAGCTTCACTGGCCTATCCAAGCCAAGGTCATCGGAGCCGCAACTTGGCCAAGTGGAGCAGCGGTGGAGGCGTGCCAGCGATGTGACACTACGTCACTCCTTGTTCTGCCGGGAGCTTTGGCTCTGGGCGACCAACCGTCGCATCGAATACAAGCAGCGTTCCGCTGAACGCATCAAAATGCACCGGCGTTCTATGCAGAGCCCTCTTTCATAACGCTGCGCATGCGATGCCGACCGACGCTTTCCTGCCTCACTCATTCAAGGTGCGTGACGTCATGGAGGGAGTAGGCAGCACACCTGGGATGGTTCCTTTCCTCCTCTCCTCATCGCGGCGGCGGCGACAAAGAGCGCATCTGGTGGGGGGGGGGGGGGGGGGGGGGACTTTTTTACACACAGGGGAGTTTAGGGCGCGCAGGTCCTTGGGCCCCCGCACGGCCCCACGGCACTCAAACGTTCATGTACCAGAGGCTCATGACGCTGGCAGCCCGGCCTGTGGCGATGGCTTGCTTGGCCGGGTCCTCGGAGCGCAGTAGGGTCTCCCAAGCCTCCCAAGTTGGTAAGGTGCTCCAGGCCCCGCAGGAGAGGATCCGCCGTGGAGAGGTAAAGGATATGATCGAGAGTGGCTTTGGGAAGCGGGGGGGGGGGGGGGGGGGGGCAGATCTGCCGGAGCTTTCCACGGCGGGTGTTGCATCGAACACAACCAGCGTTCCGTTGAATGCATCAAATTTCCTCTGCATTCTATGCAGAACCACTTTCTTGCACTGCGCACGCGTTGCCGTGTCTCTAAGAAAAATCGGAAATAAAGAAACGCTAAACAATGCAAAACATGTGCAAACAATGTACAATGCAAGGCACATTGTTTGCAAAAAAACATGTGCAATGCAAACGAATGCAAAACAAAGCACAACCAAGCATAACAAAACCTTCTCGCTTGCATAGCCTACGCTTAGATGAGCTAAACACTGCAGCCGTTTTTCTGCATCTTCAGGCAGAGATCCACCTCGAAAGCTTCTGTACAATTCATAGCCTCCATTTCTTCAGCGTTTGATCATTTGTTTGGTCAAGAAAAGATTTGCAGTAATTTATTTTCAAATAATAAATATTGACAAACGTGTGCCTGAAAGAGCACGCAAGCCAATAAGGAGGTAATAATTTTTCTTTTTTTTTCGATCGCGAGTATCTGGATCAGCTCTTCCTATCAAAACAGAAATGTTCATTCGAGGGAATTAATCGCCGGCAGCCTTTACAGCAGTCTTTATGGTTTGAGTAGAATAAGCACCTTCCTCTCAGAGGACAGCTGTGAAGGCGCTCTTGAAATTATTGAAGGACTGAGGATTGAGTTAAACTTTGCAAAGTTTCAGTGTGCCCTGTCTTCGCTCTTAGTGATGGCCTAAGGATAAGTGAAAAGTGATCTCTTTTTACTCTCCCCTCTTTCTATCTCTCTCTTTTCGATTCACCTTCTAGGGTGCAGTGTAGCATTCTGGCATCGCCTAGCTAATCTCTCTGCATTTCCTGTTCATCTTTCTCTCTCTTTTCCTCCCTCCACTATGACACATTTTTCTTCCTTCCTTCTGTCACTCTCTCCTTTCTCCCTTCCCTTACGCCGCGGTTCAGGTTTGCGACGATATATGAGACAGATACTGCGCCATTTCCTTTCCCCCCAAAAAACCAATTATTATTATTATTAAGAATATGGACAAAATAAAGATAAACGAAATAAGTTGGATATGCATACATGAAGTTTTGAAGAAATAAAAATTAAAAAATTGCGTCGGCCGGGAATCGAACCCGGGTCAACTGCTTGGAAGGCAGCTATGCTAACCACTATACCACCGACGCCGGTACTCCAAGCGTTATTCACGGACGCACTTGACAGAAGCGCGAGCGCGTTACTTGGAGGGAAGTAGGTCACCGGCTTCTCGAGGTCCGGCTTTTCGAAAGTGGACCTTCCTCGCTGTTTACGGCTGTTTACGAGGAATAAGTCCTAACTCGTGGGACGACAAGCGACTATGCCTCAATATGTAGCAGAAGACTGAAGGCATAATAAAAAAGAAAGTCAGGCCGTAAAGATCATGTTTAGCATACCTTTATTAGCCGCTACACCAAAGGCGAACATAGAATACAAAGAGAACAGTAAATGTTTTCCGACCAAAGAAACAAGGTTAACTCCGCTGAAAGAATTATGAGTCTATAAAGCGAAAAAGCTTAATCCTTTGAGTACTGCGCAGAATTGTTTGATATTATATAATTATTTAAACAGCGCTACACGAAAGTAGCGCACCACCAAAGGAAAACATGAAGGAATTTAGGTCAGCTGAAGCTATAGATATGAAAACAATACTTAAATGGAAGCAATAACGCATTTATAAAAGTTAGAAGAGGAACAGGAAGAGAAATGTTTATGAATAGCAATTGAACCTGCTGAATAAAGTTGTGTAATGCAAAAAAACTCATACAGTTTGTCATAAAAATGTCTTATGGTTATCATGCAAGTCGTACAAAAATATAATACAAATGTCGTTCATTTTATGGAAAATCATACAGTTGTCATACAGATATCATTCAATGTCATGCAAATTGTATGACATTTGTGTGACGAATGCCTGTATAAGTTTGCTGCATCCATGAACACTAAATATATCCTTCTAAAATCTCTATGAAGGAGAAAGGTGCTCTGTAGATTGTGAAAGGAGCCTTACTATTGAAGAAAAGGAGACTTTCTTGATGTTAGTGTTCGTAAAGGAGGTGGCTGAAGGCGCTCTAGACAGCGGCAGGTCGGCAGAGTGAGAAGCAGTCAAGCGCGTCGTGTGGCGTAAAATTCAGGTTCGTGATTCGGTTACGAAAAAGAACATTGTCCGAGCAATTGCTTTTCTTTTATTAAGAAGAGTGCGCCTCCATTTTCGAAAGAAAATCGGAGCAAATGTGTCTGGAGTCATTCAAACTCACTCCGTGGTTTTAAAAGTTCTTCAGTGCCTTTATGCCTATATATTGTACCGGGGTCGCTTAAAATGCGTGCATTCGACTTAGGTCTGAATTGTAATTTAACTTCTAAATTACAGGTTGTGCGGGAAAGTGCTGTAGCTGAGGCTGGAATATATACATTTTGTAATCCGGGAAAAAAGATGGGAATAATATAGGCACTCTATTTAAGACGATTTTTTATACGTAAGCTCTAATTTATGGGTTCCAACGCCGGGCAGAATTGTCCGTACTCTGTTCGCCTAGCGCGAGCGCTCAGTCCTGTGGCACTCATCGCTTATCATCGTCTTCTACGTAACATAAATCCATGCTTTCGCGCTGATTTGAATGTAGTAAGCATTCGTTGCAGTTTTTGAATACCGCGTTTCTAAAGCAGCGACCCCTTTAAAGAGACAACGCGTGGAACTGGTCTACCGCAACAGCCATTTCGTTTATATAGGAAGGAGCGCAGCTGTGTTGTTAGTGGCTGCATTTCAAAACGTTGACACCCGGATTCCCGTTCGGTGCGCAGAGAAACAGTCGAAGTTCAATGTGGCATTACTTCGGTTGCTACAATCTGCAGGGTGTCCTCCATTCTTTAAGCGGAGTGAGCTTCGGTTCAATGAAAAAACGTAGCGCAGTGATAAGAAGCAAACAAGAAAGAGAACCCGACTGAGCTTAACAACAAAATATCGGCTGTCTTTCTAATTGGTTGGGTTGGGGATCTGGACGGCTTTTCATCTCGGTGCTGTGTTTAACCGTCCTTTATTCATGGTTGTGTGATTTCGGCCTGAAAACAAGGTCTTCACTGCACATGAAAATAGAAAAAAAAATTGTTCTCATATGTAAAAAAAAAGCAAAAAGACATGCTACTGCGCTGAAATTGCTCGGTTTGGCGGTTCAAAAGCTACTGTGAATTCAATCCACATAAATAGATGAAAGTATACAACAAATTTTGAATTAAGGACCAATGCTGCAGCACTTGTGATAACATTAGCGCGGGCGCTAACTGCTGTAGGAAGGACGAAAGAACAGGAAAACCTTGACGCCGACAGATAAGCGCTTGCTGGTGATGCAAGTATGTTAGTTGCTCTTCTCTACTCAAGATGATAAAGATGCGCGCGTTGGGTTTCAGACATATCAAAGCCTCTCGTGCTCTGGGCCCTGCTTACAGGGGAAGAAGGGGGGAGGGGGGGGGGGGGGGAGTCAGGGTTCGATAGTAAGGTGATTGCAGGAAGGCGCTCAGGAATATTGTTGAAGCCTACACTTTAAGAAACGTTAGGAAATAGTTTGAATTTTCGAGTGTAAGCAGCGGAATTTTCAATTGCGTCTTAATGTTCCGAAGTCGAATGCTCACGGAGTTTAAGTGCCTGTAAAGGGATTCAAATATTTGCTCATAAGGCAAACATGAGTGGCCTTGATTTCCTCTCTATTTATATATAGTTATGTCTTGGTTTCTTTAGCCTTTCATTGAACTTCTGCTTAGTCCAGTGATCAGCTGTTCCGTGTATTTTTATTTTAGTTACTACAGTTGTCGAAACCTTTGACCGAATACTCAGCTTTTTTTTTTTCCCTGGGAGATTTGGCATAAAATTTAGTATTCACGTGAATTATCCATTCTTAGAGCATTTTAAACATATGAAGGCCTCCAATTCGACAAAGCTGAACACCACATTATATCAACAGAAATGATGGCTACATCAAAATACTTGTACGGGTACGGAATATTCCGGAGAAACCCTAGAGAAAACCTCACCTCAGTGTTGAGAAAGCTGCAGCGAATTTCATATTTGTAGCTCAAGATGCATGTTTTATTCCGCAGACGTCTTAAAACACCGTTGCACGCGCTTTTGGCTGAAGCTTCTCCCAGAAGAGCCCATGTACCGGAAAGGAACCTTTGGTTACACTCAGTGGAAGCCTTTTCTGGAGTAACATTTCATATATTTTTTGCTTCTGCGATGTTCCTTTGGCTTTCGGTAGTTTTTCTGATTTTCGTTGCTTTTTTTCCCGTAAAATCCATACAGGCATGCCGTTACTGTGACTAGACATAATCTAATAACGAAAAGTGAACTTGTTCAAAATGATGTTTCACCGGAAGTATGCTACGTAATATCAAGCTTTCCCAACATCTCAGTGCTGGGACCCCTTTTATTTCCTGCTTATATGAATGATGCAGCTTAATACCAAATTTATATGGTTATGTATACGGTATACAGACAATTAAAGTGGAACATTTGTGTGATGGTTCCGAGCTACGAACTCACCTGAATAGCATAGAAACGTGGTGTGAACAATAGAAAATAGAACTGAACCTTCAGAAAATTATTCACTTATGTTTCTCTCGAAAAAAGGTAGTTCAAACCAACAACTGTATTGTAAATGGAAACACACTAAAATCAGTTGAAGGACACAAATATTTGCCTACACTGCCTACACTGTGGCCAGACGAAATGTAGAATTCTTGTTCTTAAGTAAGCTTTTCGCAGCAGGCAAGCATGGGAACGTGGAGTAGTCGAACAGGTATTCGTGCGAAAAGATTTTCTTAACACAGCAGGGGCGGCACATGCCCAATTGAGCTACTTCGGTGTGTTCTGTCTCAGTCAGTCATTCTTCTCAGCGCCGTGACAGGCGTAAGCGCCAACATAAGAGCTTGCGCGACGCCGATCTGGAAATGACCAGAACGATCCGGTGTGGAAACAATCCGCGACGCAGCAGCACCACGTGGCACCTGACCCTTGTGGCCATCAAAGGCAGTCATACACACAAGTGCACGAAAAAAACTTAAGTAGCAATTTTGGATACATGACGAGCACCCCGGAATCCTTGGAAATAACGGCTAAGTGCGTCCGCGTTCCAATTGAATTTGCCTTTCTTGTAATTTATGTCGAAATGATACTGCTGCAGAATCAAGCTCCACCTCAGAAGGCGGCTGTTCTTTGATGTCGTGGTTTGCAGCCAGGAAAGGGGACAATGGTCCGTCTATACGATAAAATGGGCGCCTCCGAGATATTGTAATTCCTTGGTAGCCCACACAATGTAAGCGCTCTCTTTTTCTGACGCGCAGCACGCCAGCCATCTCTCGAGAGCTCAGTTTTCCGAATCATGTAGAGCACGGGATGTTCGTTGCCGTCGTCATCCCTCTGGCAGAGAACGGCATCTAGCCCTCGATCACTCGCATTGCTCTGCACCGTGAATTCTCGGTCGTAATCAGGAGCTCGCAAAACCGGGCGGCTAATCAGTACCGTCATCACGTTTAAGAAGGACGCTTCCTTCTTTTCGTCCCAGACTGCGTTTGTCGGCTTTGTCCTGCGGAGAGCATCGGTCAGGAGGCTTGTCAAAGCTGAATAAGTCACGGATGTAGCGATGTTAATATGCCGTGAGGCCTAAGAATTCTCGACTGTCCGTCTTAGTCCGCGGTTAAACTGCTACTGCCGAGATCTTAACCTCGCTGGGTTTACTGAAACCTTGGCGTACGTTGTGACCCAAATAGTCGACGGTTGCCGTGGCAAGTCATAATTTCTAGGCCTTTACAGTGAGCCCAGCTGGACGCAAACGGCTCAGCACTGCTTTCAGATGCAATAAATGCTCCACCCATGAATCTGAGAAGAAAGCAATGTCGTCCAAGTAGGGCACCGCAAATGCCTCACGGCCCTTTAGAACCCTGTGCATAAGACGGGAAAAATAAAAGGGATCATTTTTGAGTCCGATGCTGATTATTGTTGGTTGATAGCTTCCCGTTGGAGTGCCGTAAGCTGCGCATCTGCTGGCGCGCTCAGTGAGTGGCACTTGCCAGTAACCTAGAGTAAGGTCTAGGGTAGTTACAAGGCTGCTTGACTGACCTCTTCCACTTTCTCCTCAATATTAGGGATAGGGTACACTTAATCTTTAGTGAGAGCATTTAACTTGAGGTAGTCTACTACAGGCCTTGGTTCTTTGCCCGGAGCTTCAACCAAGATCACAGGCGAAGCGTATTCGCTTTCGGAGCGATTGATTACTCCTAATTCCAGCATAAGCTTTATTTTCCTATCAAGAGTATCTTCCTGCTTTCGAGAGAGCCGATGGCACCTTGACGGCACTAGCTCCTCAGAAGTTAGCTCAGTATCGTGCTCAATCAAATCAGTTTTGCCCGGGCTATTTACGAAGCAGTCACTAAACTCTGCCATCAATTCGCTGAGATGAGACAACTGAGATTCTTTTATGTCTCCTCTCCGTTCAGTCCTCGTGAGTTGTTCCTGCGCGCTGCTTTCTTCTCCGCTTAGACAGTTGAGGTTGTCTTCCATCTCATCAGGAAGGTTGTGGGTTTCTTAGTGGGCACAGGCCACTAACGACCACGGGCTCGGGCTTCGCGCCACGGGCTCGGGCTTCGCGCGAGCCAAGGGCCCCGATCAGCCGTCACCACACGCATCCTGGGCACAGCTGCGGCGCACTCAACCTCTGCAGAGAGGAGAACGACTTGCCGCAAAGACAAAGGGCTGCAAGTTCACAAAGGAGAAGTTTATTCACGCTGTCCTCGAGCAGTACACAGAGTCTATAGTCACCCAGTCCCGGGGCGCGCGAAGAGCAAGGCTCCACTGCGCGCTCGGAGTGACAAGAGCAATGCGCGCCCCTAGCACGCCGCTGCAGGAGATTGTCCTCGCGGCAGTGCTGTGATCTCTCTCGTGTCGGCCGTTGGGCGCTTTGCGAGAGCGAGTGGGCAGTCAACGCAAGGGGCGCCTGTCGGAGGAAGCTGGACACCACTGGACAGGCTAGAGCCGCTGCGGGTCGCGAACCCATGCTGGCGAGTTCGAGTATGCACTGGTCCGAACGGCAAAGGCCGGCCCGGACGAACAGTAGCGTACACACGTTACGCTGTCTCGGAGGAGTCTCTCTCTGGGCTCTGCTCGGACTAGTGTTCCTGCACATGCTCTCGCAGGGAGCAGAGTTGCGCGTCTGTTTTCCCTTGCCGCTGCGAACGCCATTCGCCGAGAGGCGATCACATGGTTTTTGTGACGTCAGGTGTTCAACTCTCCGGGGGAAAGCTGACTTACAGGCGCAGTTCCGAACGACCCCTCGTCAGCTCGGCGCCTCATGTGAGCCTACGCTGCCGGTTACATTTCGAAGATTTTCCGTGCGCACCTGTGGCGTCAAGTTTGGTGTTCTGCTGTTGTAGTGAGGGACGCAGTCGTCAGTTATGACTCGGTGCAGTGCGGAAAACTACAGCAACCGCACTGGAAACAGCAAACCGTTTCACGAAGTGCCATTTGGAATGTCGGCGGCTGATGTGTGTCGGCGGCTGATGTGGCTTTTTGGAATGGGTCGCGATAAGCGCGCCCAAATATTACAATTAAATAACTCACAAAAATACAGAGCTTTTAATAAGAAATTCGCAAATCTAATCATTTAAACGAGAAAGAGGTTTTTCATGGGCATTTAAATATTCGTCATTTCACTGTGTTTAGCAACGGGGTACATTTTGTAAAATGTTTTAGGCAAGCATTCAGTTTGAATTTTTTTCGTTAGGTCAGACTCGCCTGATCATTGCATTGGTATTGCTTTTGTCTGCTTGCTGCAACAGGCTGCAGAATCATTTTATTGTCGTTCTGGGAGATGCGTTTTCGTATTTTCCGCGCGTAACTCACACGAAACACGCGGCGGTGCTGGTTGTGAGAAAAGTAATTCATCGCTATACTCTTCTTAATTTTCTTAAGACGAGCGGGCAGGAACAATGAACGGGAAAGACACTGTCGTATCCGGAACAAGACTGCTTGTTCATATGAAATTACGTGTTCCAGAAAAAAAAAAACTCGCAGGCCGTCGCTAGTATTTTTTCCTTAGTTTGTCATGCCTACAATTTCCTGTTAACCGTTGGCAATTTTTTTTCTTCTGTAAGCACACCCTCGGAAAATCACATATTAGTTTTCGGCGTTACGTTTCGAAACTTGCGATCAAGTGCAATTTGAATGTAAATAAAGAAAAAAACAAGCCCAAGCGCTCTACACAGCGAGGCCATGAAAGCAGCCCCTGTACGCACGAGCAGTAGCTTTCCCGCACAGCGTGGAACATGATGGTGGACCTTCGCGCAATTCTGCTTCCTGCGGGGGAATATACAGGCACACTAGCTCGGACGGTCGCGCAGAGCGTGGCCGCCTAAGCGGATGCCTAATTGCCGTCAGAATGCACACATGGCAAAGGCCGTTGTGAAGCCGGGGAGGAGCTGCAGCCGAATGACAGCCGTAACTCACCCAGCCGCCCATACGTCACCTGAGGCGGCAGAAAGGAAAAAGGAGAGCAACGCGGGATGCCGACAACAGCCACGCAATGGCAATGACGGGAAGCGCGGATTCCCAAAAGATTCAGTGTTAGATTTACATCGGCCTCTCTCACCAGGTAAGGCTTCTTGGTCATTGGGTTTCGGCCTCATCTTTCGACGCAGGACACTATGCTTCCTCAAACGTCAGATCCTGGACGACAAGACCCGTTTCACCAGAGCCATCCTGGGGCTCGACTTCGAGAGCGCATTCGACAGGGTCACCCATTCGGCGATCCTAGCCCAAATCTCGCAGAAGAATCTCGGCGAAAGAGTCTATAACTCCGTCAAAGATTTTCTATCCGACAAACGGGCGCTTCTCGTAGCAGGCAACATCAGGTTCGAGCTGAAAACGCTGGTAAGCACCAGCACCCCGCAGGTATCGGTCATTTCGCCAATGCTCTTCAATCTGGTAATGATCGGCCTCACACGCGAACTCGAAAAAGTTAAAAACGTGCAACGCGCTATCTAGGCCAACGACATCACGATCTGGGTCAACCGGGGCAGCGACGACCAGATCGAGTCGTCGCTGCAGGAAGTGATAGATGTCATGCAAGAACACCTGAGAAATACAGGGCTCTGATGCTAGCCCAAGAATTCGGAGCTCCTGCTGTACCGCCCCACTTAGAAGAGACGACCACTCAACGGATCCAAGCAGAAGACAGACTATGAAGAAATCAGGCTACACACGAGTGACGGCGGAGCCATTCCTATTGTGAAAAAAATCAAATTCCTATGCATTGTCGTCGAATCCAACGGCGTAAACGTCGAGACGGTCAACAACCTCATACACAAGACTGCCAATGGAACGAGGCTACTTAAGAGATTCACCAACAGGAGAAGTGGTATGAGGGAGGAGAGCCTGATACGACTCGTGCGCTCCTTCGGCGTATGTCACATAACCTACGCGGCCGCTTTTCAGATAGGTCCAAAGCGGAAAGGAGCAAAATAGACGTGATTATACGCAGGGCATGCAAAACGGCGCTCTGGCTACCAGACTTGACTAGCACACAGCTCCTGTTACAACTAGGCATTTATAATATGCTGGTAAAAATTAGAGGCACAGCACACATCGCAACCAGAAAGACTGAAGACCACCGAAGCTGGACGACACATACTAGAGCGGCTTGCCATCGGCTACCACCGCCAGCACGGCTACAAGGAAATAATCCCACGGAAAATTAGGCACGCATCCAAGTCGCCCCAGTGCCGCGTAACGGACGCCCGCGTATAATCAAGGCAGAAGACAGGCAAGAGCCGCGGCTCTGCTGCGAGTCTACCTAATAGCAAGGGAAGCGCGCTTCGTGGACGCTGACGAATATTAGACGATCGACAATACGCCGTTCCGGTCATCGACACTGCCGGAGCGCTTATACACTCCGCCAGCATAAAGGTCCGACACGCCGAAGTGGCCGAGGAACTAGCCATCGCACTCGACATATCTGATCACGATTGCGGGGTCGCTGACACCGACTCGCGCACGGCAATAAAGGATTACGCCAAGAGAGAATACCCGTGGAAGCCTGCCGAATAATCCATAACATGAAACGCTTACCGGACAACAAGGTCGAGCTTGTTTGGTTCCCCGTACACATGGGAGACTTCTCTCCGCGTCTCACCAACCTCAACGAGGTTGCTTACTCCGTCGCCCGAGGTCTCCAAACCGTGCCAGAGAGAACCATGGTGAAGACGGGGGCAGAGATAGGCTGACAAGCTTCAATTACTTAACCAAAGCCTTCTACCTGCCCCGCCTGACGTTCCCTCTGCCTTGCAAAAAACTAGGCAGAGCTCAGGCAGCCGCCAGGAGGCGATTACGAACAAACACGTACCTGAACCCGCTGGAATATGGCAGGATCTCCACTGAAATATATAACACGAACACGTGCAACGTCTGCAAGACAGACATAGCCACACTTAAACACATACTCTGCATGTAGTGTAAGGCACAGCTAACCGGTGTTAATCCGGAAACCCTCTCGTCGAGGTGGTCCGCCGCTCTGCGCAGCTCCAGCCGTAACAATCAACTCTGGACAGTCCAGCAGGCCGTCGAGGAGGCGAAGAGAGAAGATCTCGACGAGAAGGTCTCCCACGTGGGAGACCAAGGCCCGGTCGTGCTAAACCCTGCACGACACTAAGTTATTACTCACTCACTCACTTGCACTACGGCACCTCTTTCTACTTTTGTTCTTTCACTCCCTACTTTATTCCTTCTCTTACGGCGTGGTTAGACTTACTGCGTCATTTCCTTTCCTAAAAACCCATTTTTTTTAAATCATTAAGCAGTGTTTATTTAAATAAAGCACGGTGTACCATAGTAGTAGTAGAAGTAGTAGCAGCAGTAGTAGTAGTTTATTTAAAATAATAATAAAAAGGAAGTAAAATATTTTTCCTAGACCCAGCATCTGCCATTGCTACATGAAGCACCCGAGCTGGGGCAGCGGAAATAAAGGTATAGCAGGCAGACTGGAGAGATGAAATGAAAAAAGTAAGCGGATAGGCAGAAAGGTTAGGGGAGGGAGAGGTACAATATATAAGTATTCTATTTGCACATTAAAGGTTTACGATAACAATGTATTCTTCATCCGCTATTCTTCGTCAACTATTCTTTGTTCATGTTGCTTATTCGCTCCGTCTGAAGAATCGTTCGGAAAATCTTGAAATAAACGTAATGCACACAAATTTGAAGGGCTCGAGCTATAATTTAATTACTGGAACTACTGTTGCTTAAAGTTAAATTTCGAATTGCATTCACTTCAGTACCTTCGAGCGCAGCTCTGCAGTAAAAGCATGAATTTTTTCCTAATAATCGCTCACACCAATCGCATACCCAAACGACAATAAAATCTCCACACTGAGCCTTATCCGAAACTTTTAGCTAAAAGAGCTCAAGACAGAATCAAAAGTTTCTTCCATGCTTGTTCATTTTGCATAGCGCAATACCAGAGACGCAATGCTCGAAAAAAAATTTGCACTTAACCGAGGTACAGCTGAAAGTTACATAAACGCGAACATTAAAGGGGCTCTGAAAGGGGCCCCGAATAAAGTTACAGTATGCCTAGGATGCTAAAGGACAACGCTTCACAAATATCCTCCAGAGAGTTGTCTGTTGCGAAATTTTGAATTTACGCATCTTCGGGCTTTTCTCTCTCCTTTCGTCACTTTTTGCATGTTGAAATGTCGGTGCTCCTCATCCGGCCCCTGTGAGTCCCTCCGCCGGCTGCCGACGCGTGCGGGAGGAGGGGTTAGGGAGCGCAGCTTCCAGCCGCGGCTATGGTAGGTGCGGGACGTCAGAAAAAGATGTCACTGCGTACCAATGACAGCCCTCCGCTGCTGACGTAACGAGCGCCGCATGACGCGTTGTGCACGGATTCGGGCAAATACTCGGCATTGCACGTCGCCGCGAAGCGTGGAACCGCCACTTTGTAAAAATATATTCTAAATGTTGAGTTCGCTTTTGAGGTACTGTACGCGGCATGAATAGTGTGGCATTTACTCTACATAATACAAGCGTATTATAGGCAACCTCAAACATCATTTTCAGGGACCCTTTAAAGCCGAAATTAAAAAATGCCTTTCTTGATTTCAGGAAAAAATATTTTCAATCCGCCTGTGTGGTGAGTGGAGAAATTTCCGTGCATGGCAGCCCTTGCTAGCGCAATTCAGGATTTCAGGAAAAATATTTTCTTCGGTTAATTCGCAGAATAGATTGGAATTCTGAGTCGGAGGATGAATGCCCAAGCAAAGAATTTGAGCGATTATCGACGAAAATTGCCACATGCATTGGAAACTGCACATAATATACCACTGCGGTGCGGTGGTTTCGAACACCGAGGAATCCATGGATTACTAACGGCCTGATCTATTCTATTAACAAAAAAAATATTTCGCACAAAAAACTGAAAACCCAACCTTTTAACATTGCTTTGAGAAGTCGTTTCAAAAAATATTCCACCACACTTTCGACGGTACTAAAGTTTGCAAAGCGCAAATATTATCAAGGCCGAATTTAAAAAAAACGGTAATGACACTAGACATAATTGGCAGCTCATTAACGAGTTTATTAACAATGATAAACGCGAAACAGGTATAACAAAAATTACACATGAAGACGCTACATAAAATAACCCCAGCGACATTGCCAATGTTTTAGCCAGCACTTCACTCTTCATCAAGCTACACACGACGTAACCACTACGCATTCTCTACCACGTTGCTCTCGGTCTTTTTACTTACGTCCTACATCTGCAGGAGAAGTCCATCAAGTCATTAAATCGCTCAAAACAACAGGTGCAGGACTAGATTCCATTCATCCTTCCAAAGTTAAGCAGATTTCTGAAGATATATCCCCTGTTCTGGCAAATTTAATTAACAAGATGTTTAAGACGGGTATTTTTCCCGATTGCCTTAAAGTTGGTAAAATAATCCCTGTTTTTAAGGCAGGCGATCGCAACAATATTAATAACTACCGTCCCATCTGCATCCTTCCCTTTTTCAGCAAAGTAGTTGAGAAACTTTTTTACTCGCTACTAATGAATTACCTGAATAAATTCAAACTTTTAGCTCCTCAACAGTACGGCTTTCGACCGGATCATTCTACTGAACTAGCACTCATCACTTTCATTGAAAAAGTCAAACAAGCCATTGACAATGGATTAATTGCTCGAGCCATATTCATCGATCTTACGAAAGCTTTCGATACAAATAACCATCTAATACTTGTTCATATACTTGAATCATTTGGAATTTCCGGTCCAGCTCTTGAGTTCACCCAAAGTTATTTAAGTAACCGATCGCAAGTTGTTTCTGTGAATAACATTTTTTTTTCTTACACTCAAAACGTAACCACAGGTGTACCACGGGGATCCATACTAGGCCCCTTACTGTTCTTAATGTTCATCAATGCCCTACCTGTTTCACTAAATAACACGAAATGCATACTGTATGCGGATGACACAACTTTTACACTTTTCACAAATCCACCATCGCTCTTCAGGACATACCTAACATACATCTACAAAATGTGAGCAAGCGGTGCAAAAAGAATATTTTGCAAATGAACCCCCCAAAAAAACAACTTTCATGTAATTTCACTCCCCTCTCACTATCAAAGAATCTCTGCCATCACTAACGCCTGATAACCATTCCCTATCTGTCTCTGAAACTTCCAAATTTCTAGGCGTCACTCTAGATAAGCACCTAAAGTTTAATTGCCATGTTCAATCACTCCTGCAAAAAGTTTCTTTCGGCATTCATGTCACAATCACAACGCGTGCATATTTTCAACCACATATCATTCGTTCATTATATTATGCTTATATCCATAGCCACCTTAGTTACTGTTTGTCTTGCTGGGGAAACACATACTTCACACACTGAAAGACTTCAGCGCCTTCAAAATCAAGCCATCAGGCTCATGACATTGATATGCTTGGGTATCGGGACCGAGGTATTCACCGCATGACGATGAACTCTGCAGACGACGGAGAGAAGCCTTCAGGAGGGTTGGTAAACTTGAAGGTTTATTTACATATTTACAAGAGAAGCAGGGAGACCAAAAGTCAGAGATGAAGTGCTGTGAAACCAGCCAAATTGCGGCCTAAATACAGTGGATATTCCCTAGGCACCTAGCTAGGGAAACCGGTGGCTGATCAAGCGTCCAATGGGCAGACACACTCTTCATAGTCTCCGCCCTAACCCCGTGACCGCTCCGCCCTCACAAACACGTGCACAGGCGATAAGGAATCCTGGCGCCTTGAGGTCCTGGAATGCTGTTTCCGACGGGTTGACCAGGTGCATAAGGTCGTTGGCTTTGCAGGCGGTGATCCCCTCCGTGGGAAAGATGCGTCCTGACGGCCCCGTGAATTCCAGAGGGTAAGATGAATCAGCCGTGTCCGCCCCCGCTTTGTCTGGCCGCGCAGGTGCAAGCGAGCGAGGAGGGTCCGGCGCCTTTGTTCGGGTCTTTCTGCCGGTTCACGTGAGGGCGCAGTTCGGGAGAAATGCCGCATTTGATACTCCGGACGAAGGGATTAGAGGCCTTTCGTCACAGCTCGCCAACGCCAGGAGCCGTTCCTAATCCTCTTCACAGGACGACAGCACCTTTGGTCAAACATAGTTCGATGGCGCCTGCCGGGCTCGTCTGTTCCCGCTGTCGGGGCCTCCGATCACAACATTATGCTCCTCAGTGCAATCGCCCTCTTCACCGCTCTATCACAGCTTGAACATACTTCCCCTCCAACAATTATTTACGCTAAAATTATTCATAATAATGTACAAGTTAATTCATCATCACGGTCGCATTGACGGTGCCACTGATCAACTTATTAATATAATCCTACTAGGTTTCAACAGCGTAATAATTTCTTTTTACCTAAATTTAGGACTAATTATGGAAAATTTACTACCGCGTTTCCTGGCATATCCCATTGGAATTCCTTACCGTGTGAAATTAACAAAACCACTACTGTTCACACATTCCATCATCGTATTAAAACTTATTTAATTGGATCGCTGTCTAGTCAACAGATCTAGACAGCAATATCCCAGTTTTTGGTTTTATGTTGAATTATGTAACAAAGTTGATGTTCTACATGCTTATTTTGTCTTCATTACAGATTTTATTGTTACCGTTGCTTTTCCATTTATTACCACCGTTGCTTTCTGTAGGTTGTATCTTAACACTAATTACGTACTTCACTGCTTCCCATTATTTGTTATTCTACCCCACTTGTTTTCTTCTAGGAGGTATCCCCGACAGTCAGGTACTACTTTTATTGTATTCATCTTTTTCACATGCATTCCTGAATAAAATTGAATAACATTTATTATCGGTCTCATTGCCATCAGATTTGACAACAAAAGGTTGCAAGGTAGGAGCTCGCTCGGAGAGTCCTTAAGCATACCTGATTATGGCCACTCTCTTTGGGATTTACTGCCAAGCCACGGTGTCTCAGTAGTTATGGTGCTCGGCTGCCGTCCCGAAAGATCCGGGCTTGATCCCGGCTGGGGTGGTCTAATTTCGATGCAGGCGAAATTCTAGAGGCCCGTCTACTGTGCGACATCAGTGGACGTTAAATAACACCAGGTAGTTAAAATTTCCGGTGCCCTTCACTACGGCGTTCCTGATATCCTGAATTGCTTTGGGACGTGAAACCCCCCTAAACCAAACCAATCCCTTTAAAGGAATTACTCCGTAGGGCATTCAAATTTCCTCTTCGTTACACATATCAGCTCCGATGTCAGAATGGAAAAGGGATGCTATTGATGAATTTATAAATAAGTTTCAGTACTTTTCATTATACGGGCGTTTACACAAACCTGGCTTTCTTATTACTGCTGTGTGTTAACCTTCACAGGATAGAAAGTGCGTTTCTCTATGTTGCACATAGTGGAGTAGACGCTCTTTTCTTAAAAAAGGATTTTAAACACAACATTTGCATATCTATAGATACACTCTGTCATCTATTACAATCTCAAGTTCCCGGTGAATCACTGAGTTAGCATCAAAATGAAAAGTTTCGATAGACTTTTTTTGCACTTTTGTTTTGCAGTTATTTCTATCAAGTACTCTGAATTCGGTCGCACATGTATACGATAGTCCCTGAAAGTGCAGTGAAGCTGCGTAAGGTACTCGCAAAGTTGCTGTGATGATCTGAATCTTGAAGAGCATTGTAACAGGCATCAAAAGGTTCTCAAATATCGGTTTTCGTAATGCCAGCTGTTTAGTCGCGCTTTTTAGCTCAAGTGGAATTTTCGTTCTACACAGATACATGGGACAAAACTTCAAAAAACAGGGTAACTTCCCAACCAACCAATGGCGCAGTGACGCGCAAATTGCTTTAAACTATATACTTTCAATTTATAAACGCACCGGGAAGCGCTGGCTATTGACAGCTCCGCTAGTTTATACTGTTAGTAAAAAGACTGTAAACCGAAGAAACAGCACATAAAATGCGCAAAGATAGAGGCTCTGTGGCTTTCTTTATTTTTGCAGTGGTCAGTATAAAGCAAAACAATAATCAGTTCTATCAGCACAACAGTCCTCAGCATGTGTCTATATGTGTGTACCCGCAGATGGAACAATATATCTCAGCGAAAGCAAGAAAAATAGGGTTACGTGATCAAGCGACCGTATGACCACACAGCAAGCCGATTATCGCAACTTAAGCCAATTCTATGCATGTCGTTCGTCCATATATACTCGCCACTGGCCGACCTGCATGTGGCGCCCGTTTTCCAGAATTCGTACCTGAATTATAACAAAAGCGCTTGTCGCACAGCTTTCAGGGTGATGTCATGAGATTGGTCATTGCATACGGCCTACATGCGCTAGTCAAGTTGGAGGCTAGTTTCCCACCGGGATTAGAACCGGCGACTTGTTTACACCTTCCCAGACTGTCCTATCAAATTGACGCTGTAACCGTTCTTCACAGAGCACTTCGGGTGGCGCCATACTCGCCTTTGTGTGCCGCCTCAAAAGGAAAAGTTTCTCGCTCATCATCCGAAAAAGAACTCGTCTATCCCCGGTCTCACAGGCGAGTGCAATCTCTATCCGCGAATCTGATAAAGGAACCTATGATTCAATCGTTCGATCCAAAGAACTTTACTTCCTGTACAAGCATTACGCGTAAACAATGCATCCTTGGACATTAATGCTTTTGCATTCCAACAAGTAAGCAGTCTTAAATGACTGCCGAGGTCGGACGTCGTAAGTCTTCTCAATCGTGCAGGCTTCTTGCATGAATTCCTCGAATGTTTTTTGGCGACTGGCGGACGAGGCTGCCAAAGAGCTCTTTTACGCCGCGCATTAAAAACTGAACTTTCTTTTTCTCGTTCATCTCGGGGTCGACGCGGCGAAATAGGTGCTTCATTTCCTCGACGTAACCGCGGACGGCCTCATTCGGAAGCTGGATACTGGACTCGAGTAGTCGTTCGGCTCTTTCTTTCCTCACGACACTGGTGAATGCCTTCAATAATTCTCTCTTGAATAGCTCCCGTGTCGTAAGGGACGACTCGTAGTTTTCGTACCACGTGCGTCCGGAGCCATCCAATGAGAAAAAAACGTGTCCAATTTTTGCCGCATCATCCCACCTGTTGAATGACGCCACGCGCTCAAATTGGTCCAACCATTCTTCAGGGTCTTCGCCTAGGGATCCATTGAAAGTTGGCGGCACCCGCGGCTGCTGCAGTATGATCGGTGTCGACATCCTCGGCAAGGTAGCGGTGCTCGTAGCAGCGTCTTTTCGCTGTCTGGTGCGGTCCCGCAGGGTCCCGAACTCAGGCTCCTCTCCGTGGAGACGTCGGCTGGCTCGCTGAGCTGCTGGCTCGTCCTCGGGTGCGAAGCGCTGAAGGCTGGCTTCACGACTCGAAGGGGCGTCCGGAACATGGAAGGCTACCCCGCACCTTCACCAGATGTCACGTGGTGGTGACGGCAGTCGAAGCAGCAATGAAGACGGACAAAAGGGTCTTCTAAAAGAAAACTGTTTATTGGGCTGACTTGCACCCAAAATGGACTGAATCACTCGGCGGCGGCGAAGCGACAAGCGTGCTCGGCGGTCGTCGAACAGAATGCCCGCTGCTGTCGGCCGTGCTCAATTTAAAGCTGATAGCGAACTTTCGAGATAAAGAGCGCAAAGTTACTAGAACATTCCGGAACAACGTAGAATCAGCTCTTCCTGGCTGCGATCAATCGAGATAAATCTAGTCGCGTCTTGCGTCGCAAACAAAGCGATAAAGTTGTGTGGCGGCAAATTTGAAGAATGAACAAACACTGCAAATGTTCGCGGCAATATAAATCGTTTTCCAGTCTTTTAAACGACAGCATATTGAGGCTGCGGTCTACTGAAATTTCGGTGGCAATCCTGCTGCCGTGAGGCTATACAGATTTAATGCAAATCCTCTTGGCTACCTTCGCTTTTGAGCAAATATATTGTTCATTACAGGTACGATGTCTCCGCTGCTAGAATCATATCTTGTGCACGCGCGGCCTACGTTGCGTTAACACAATCAACAAAATTGATGTTCATTGATTCGGCAAGCTCCGCACGTCGTTCGTTGCCACAAATTTTAAGCTTTAGCGTAACCGGCTCGTACAACATACAAATATCAAGGCAGTGAAATATCATTTTAGCGATCGTCGCTTACAAACAGCTTATAGTTGAAGGCGTTTTAGCAAAACGGCCTCCCGGAGCAAAAGGTATCCAAGCCTGCGTTTAGCTTATAAAAACAATGTCAACGAAAACATTAACTTCCTCTCTGCTTTAGCTTTTTTCACCATAAAACCTCCGTCGTATGAAACACGGAGTAGGAAATTCGGAATAGAGAGACGTGTAGAACAACCGAAGGCAGCAAATGATAAAGTTAAAATCTCCAGAATAACTAAATTTATGTTACAGACACACCCTGATTATAAAAAAAAATATCAAAAGCTCAGTTGAAAAAGTTTTTTTTTCATCTTAAGTGTATTTCATTGAACATTATCCACCTCTGTGCCAATTTCTGCGCAGTTTATAGATATCGGCTTGTCTTTCTACGTTTCTCAGTCGTTTTCTTCAATAAATTTATCGGTTTTGGTTTGAGACATACCACTTTTCAATAATCGTTTTTGTTGTAGCGGTTATCACTTCAATACGAGCCTTATAAATATGAAATATTTCATGCAATTGCTGGAACATCATTTGCAAAGCCATAGTTTTATTTTTCTTTGTACTGTGTTGTTATATTTGTTTATTTTCACTTGTTGCGGTGTATGGGTGTTTGTGTATTTATATGTCATACTCATCCTTTCAATGAGTGTGCTTAGATTTTGTATAATAAAAATGTTTTTTTTTCATTCGTGTCACTTGCTCAACCCTCTTCCTTTATTTAATGCATTTCTGTATTTTATTTGGAGCGGATGGGGAGAGGGGGGAACTAGTCAGGCTGTCTGATAAGCTTTTTTTCCCAGCCTCTCTCATGATCCTGGTGGAAAATAAACGTCTTTAATAGATGAGCCTTATGAAACTCTTCAATGGCTTTTCTGCGAAACAGCCACACCATGTCTTTCAATAGGATGTATATGAGAGGTTAGTAAGAGCTTAATGATATTGTCCACCTTTTATTCCAACGATATTTGACATTACGCGCGTAAGCCAGTGATAATTAGCGGTTCAATAACTCGTATGTCAGGCACACGAAGACTTCAAAACTGTGAAAACATGTGCACAACATCGTCATATTTCTTCTCCATCGATACCGCTTTAACTGCGTTGCGGCTTAAAGCGTGGATTCCTAGATCCCTTTTTACGCACCGTATGCCAAGTCAGGCTCGGAAGTGCTGCGCCAGATTTTGTTGATGGATTGCAGCATATATGACTGAATGTACTTTTGCTTTTGTTAAAGAGGTTGTGTTTAGCAACAGGCACTTTACTGCGAGATTTTCATTATTTATTTAGGTAGTATTAAGCCGGAAACTATGTACAAAATGTATGCGATGCTTTACTTCCTAAACCCATGTACATGACCATATGCTCTGGAGGCCCAGGCAGGGATGCACTAAAAAGGGTTAATAAAGTGATGGTGCCTCCGGGATCCAAAAATTTCTTCTTCAAGCTTCACACCGGCACTTTGTCAGTAAAATCTTCCCAGAAAGAAAGGGGTTTTACCTGCCCTAGGGATCCGACTATCTTCTCTGTAGACAACCGGAAACAACTGATCACATACTTTTGCACTGTTGGCTAGGGGTATATTTTTGGGACGTCCTACAAAGAAACATTAAAAAATAATTACCACTGAATACCTATGGAATCCGATTCTTGCATACCAAAAACGAAGATGGCCTACCGTTTGATTTAGTAATGCTCGCGGGCCTCCATAGCAAATGGTGCCCCCGAATGGCCGGCTACCACTGTGATCCAGATCCGCGGCCTGCGCGCTTGTATCTCCGTGAGTGCATGCACAAGTTTATTGAGGTGCTAAAAGCACAAGCATGTTCTCCTGAGTGGCTGTCAAGGCTCGAACCTTCGATGGAACACAAACACTTTTAAATCGAAAATCTCTGCCCTCATACGATTTTAGGCTACTGCTGTGTAGTTCGTGTTTTTTCATTGCATGCTTTCGTTAAATGAGTAGAAGCCCGGGAATAAAGAAGAGTTGGTGGTATAGTGGTTAGCATAGCTCTCTTCCGAGCAGTTGACCCGGGCTCGATTCTTTGCCAGCTCAATCTTTTCTTTATAAGAAAAATAACTTGTGTTTTCTCTAAAGATTTTAAACCTGATCAGTCATATTAACCTCTGAAAATAAAGCGGCTAACCCAGGATTGACGGTTTTTTCAAGTTTTTTCAAGGTAAAGCTCATCACTGTTTTTAGGCTACAAAAATTTTGTACATAGTAGGCAATACATTACGAGCTCTCAAAGTCAGGAAACTAACCGGGGAACCTGCTATCAAAATAAGTGCGCATTTAGCAGTAGGCAATGTTAGGTTCGTACAAATTGGTTCCTCTCATTACAAATTAGCTGCTCATATAATATCTCTCTTTCATTCAACAAAAATGGAACTCAATCTAGCTTTTTTGTGGTACGATACACGGACGAAAATAATTCTTCGGCACAAACAGAGTGACAGACACATTCTGACCAGTTATGAACCTATTTTCGTCCTTTCGCCCGTTAGTGACTTTAATTAAAAAATGTTTTCTCAAAGATGCGTGGATAGTTAGGGTGAGGTTCGTACAAAACGATGTCAGTTCTTCTTTCGCTTCGAAAAGTACTGTAACCTTGCTTTGCTTTGTCCAACTGACTACGGTGAATACCCGCTTGGTTTTGGGCAACTTGTTAGCTCTCAGGTTTGGAGATTACAAGAGCTTACGACACAGTTAAATACAACTTCTCAGTTACCAGATTTGAATCATTTGGAATAAGAGGTAATCGCTAATATGGTCAGAGCAACCTTAGACTTTAATCAACCAAATGATGAGGCAGTCTTTCGTAAAAGATATTCCACAGTAGACCATATTCACACTATCAATCAGATGACAGAGAAATGAGCAGAACATAACCAACCCCTATATACAGCCTTCATCTATTACGAGAAAGCCTTTGACTCAGTGTAAACCTCAGCAGTCATATATGCATTGCGTGATCAGGGTGTAGAAGAGCCTTATGTCAAAATACTGGAAAATTGTGGTATACTGATAGCGCATGTTTTAAACTGCATTTTCATGTATCGCTTATCAGCCACGCAAGCAGTCGTCGGCAGATCACATGTTCATCGGCCTATAAAAAGGCACTGTCTCAATAAACGTTTGTTCAGTTCCAGCCTGGCGTCCGTCTGATACACAACAGTTGGCGACGAGGCAGCGACGGCGATGGCCGTCGGCAGGATCGGCGAGTATCGTCTCGGCACGAACGCGTCATGGGACGAATACGTCGAGCGCCTGGAAATGTTCTGCGAAGCGAACCAGATAACGAAAGAAGAGCAGAAAAGAGCAGTCCTGTTGAGCAGCTGCGGCGAAGAAGTGTACGGGCTCATCGTAACTTTGGTGAAGCCAGAAAGACCGACAGCAGCAACCTACGAAGAAATCAAGACTGCCGTTCGCAAGCACCTGCATCCAAAGCCTTCGGAGCTGTATGCAAGGTTTTTGTTCTACAGGCGAAACCAGGCTGCCGAGGAATCGGTTGCGGACTACGTCACGGCGCTTCGGAAGCTAGCCGAAGACTGCGGTTTTGGCAGCGCCCAACTCCCGTTGGACGTCATGATGCGGGATCGTTTCGTATGCGGACTCCGGAACGAAGGGGTTCAACAGCGACTTCTCGCAGAACACAGCCTTACGTTTAAGGTT
Source organism: Amblyomma americanum (assembly GCA_030143305.2). NCBI lineage: Eukaryota > Metazoa > Arthropoda > Arachnida > Ixodida > Ixodidae > Amblyomma > Amblyomma americanum. The sequence goes on from JARKHS020031199.1 coordinate 124,788, forward strand.
GCGTATGACTTGGCCACAACTGCAGAAGCAACCGCTAAGCAACAGCGAGACATACGCAAACACGGTCGATACGAGACGGACTGCCAGGAAATGGTACAAGCAACCCGTGCGAAGCAAGACACCCCAGCGGAGGGGTCCAGCTGTTACCGGTGCAACGGTAAGCACGCTCCACATTTGTGCCGTTTTAGAAAGGCGACATGCTTCAACTGCAAAAGGGTTGGACATATAGCTAAGGCTTGTCGGTCGAAAGACGACAGTAGAACTGCTCGGAAGACAGCGTATGAGCAAAAGAAGAAAGGAGATAAGAGCAAGGGCGTGTACGAAATGAGTGCGTTGTTTTCCCTGTGCGAAGTGAATGAGCAAGAACAGAAGTTCATGGTTCAAGTAACGATTGAAGGGCAAGAAGTTCCGATGGAGGTTGATTCTGGCGCATCGTGCTCAATTGTGAGTGAAGATACGTTCAGGGTTGTTGAAAGGAATCACGGTAAAATACCACTGCAAGATTCTGGAACAACTATCGTAACCTGGTCAAAGGAGGCGTTACCCGTGCTGGGTCAAGCAAGTGTCTTGGTGGAATTCAAAGGCAGGAAGGCAAAGCTACCTTTGCTCGTAGTACAGAAGCAAGGCAACAGCCTGATTGGGAGAAACTGGTTTAACCCGTTAGGTATTGGCTTGCGGGGTATACAGCAAGTAAACGTGGAGGACGTGCCTTCGCGATTTCCCGAGGTGTTTCGCAGAGACCTTCCTGGCTTCAACGGACCGCCAGTTCACATCGAACTGAAAGATGACGCCCAACCGGTGTTCCTCAAAAGTCGACCAGTTCCATTGGCCCTCAAGGACGACGTGGCCAACGAAGTGGACCGCTTGGTGCAACAAGGTGTATGGGAGCCCGTCAGCTACTCCAACTGGGCAACACCACTGGTAGTGGTAAGAAAAAAAGATGGAACTTTACGTCTTTGCGGCGACTATCGCAGTACCGTAAACAAAGCTATTAAGAGCAGTGGATACCCCTTGCCCACTACAGCGGAAATGCTCACAGCTCTAAGTTCAAGCAAGTTTTTTACCAAGTTGGATCTAGCCCAAGCTTATCAGCAGCTTACGCTAGACGACGAGACGGCTGAGGTGCTCACAGTTAACACGATAAAGGGACTGTACAAGGTTAAGCGGCTGCCGTTTGGCATTTCGGTCGCACCTTGGGTTTTTCAACGAGTCATCGACACGCTGTTAGCGGGCGTTCCCGGAGTGAAAGCTTATCTGGATGACATATTAATTTCTGGATGTAACGCCGAAGAGCACGCCGAGAGATTAGAGACTGTGCTATCGCGTCTGCAGAAGGCACAGCTACGAGTAAACAAGGACAAGTGTGAATTTAACCAGACGAGCATCGAATTCTTGGGACACAGGATTGATGACTCAGGAGTACATCCCAGCCGAAGCAAGACGGACGCCATCCAGCAAGCGCCTGCGCCCGCAAGCAAAAAGGAGCTGCAAGCCTTTTTGGGATTGCTGAATTTCTACAGCAGTTTCCTCAAGGGCAGGACGGAAGCGGCCGAACCGCTTTATCGACTGCTAGACCGTGACCACGAATGGAAGTGGACAGGTGAGCATCAGCGGGCTTTTGAGAGACTGAAAAATTTACTCAGCTCAGACGCCGTACTTGTGCCCTACGATTGCAAGCGTCCTTTAATTTTGTGCTGCGACGCATCGCCTGTGGGGGTGGGGGCAGTGCTAGCCCATCGTGCGGATGACGGGAAGGAGCAGCCCATAGCTTATGCTTCTCGCACTCTTGGCGTCAGTGAACGCAACTATGCTCAGATTGATAGAGAGGGTTTGGCTGTGGTCTTTGGCGTAAAAAAGTTCCACCAGTACCTAGCTGGGCGAGAATTTACAGTGATAACAGACCACAAGCCGTTACTCGGCCTGTTTAACACGGACAAGCGAGTGCCCGAAGTTGTGTCGCCCAGAATGCTGCGTTGGATTTTACTGTTGTCTGCGTATAACTACCACCTTGAGTACAGACGAGGCCAAGACAACTCCAACGCCGATGCACTCAGTCGTCTACCAGCCCCGGGAGACGAGGACGAGCCAAGACCGCCTGGGGACGTGCTCTTGTTGGAAGCGGTCGACTGCGCACCGCTGCAAGCGGCGGACATTGCTGCGCTGATCAAAAAGGACTCGGTTCTATCCCGGGTAAAGGAATGGCTACTCAGTGGCTGGCCGTCAACACAAGTGGACAGCAAGTTTGCGCCTTATGAGGTGAGACGGTCGGAGTTGTCATTGCATCGTGATTGCATACTGTGGGGGAATCGCGTCATAATTCCAACCGCAGCAAGAGAGAATGTGCTGCAACTCCTGCATGCAAATCATCCAGGGATGAGTGCCATGAAAGCATCAGCTAGAGGGCTCATGTGGTGGCCGAAGATGGACCACGAAATTGAGGAGTTTGTTCGGCACTGTCATCCGTGCCAGAATAACCGGCAAAGTGATGCCAAGGCTCCAGTGCATTTTTGGATCAAGCCAGATCAGCCTTGGAGTCGACTGCACATTGATTTCGCTGGCCCAGTCAAAGGAGACGTTTTCTTAGTCGTGGTAGACGCGTACAGCAATTGGGCTGAAGTCGAAATCATGCCATCCATGAAAGCTACGGCTGTCGTCAACAGCTTAAGGAAGATGTTTGCGACACATGGTGTACCGGACGTTATCGTTTCAGATAACGGCACAGCTTTCACTAGCACAGAGTTGCAAATGTTTTTGAAGTGTAATGGCGTGCGTGCAATTTTCACTGCACCTTATCATCCAGCCAGCAATGGTAGGGCGGAGAGGATGGTAAGAGAAGTTAAAGAAGCATTGAAGAAGCAGCAGGAAGGTTCGACACAGTGCAAGATTTCCCGGTTTCTGTTTAAGCAACACACGACGCCACATTCGGTCACGGGAAAATCGCCAGCAGAGTTAATGTTCGGACGAAGACTGAGGTCAGCGTTAGACAGACTCCATCCGGACCGGCAACACGCGCCTGAGTTACAACGACCGGAGACTAAGAGGTTTCGTGTCGGTGACGCGGTCTACGCTAAAAGCTTTTGCCCAGGTCCAAGGTGGAAGGCTGCCAGTGTTGTGGCAGTCAGAGGTCCGGTGTCGTACGTGGTACAGCTAAACAACGGCGAGCGTCATCACAGGCACCGCAACCAGTTGAGGAGCGCCTGGACGCGGCTCGTAGTTGACCCAGTCACAAGTGAGGACTACCACGTCAGGCTTCCTCCTACAGCCAGGCAGCCACAGCCGCTGTCTGCTAGCCCAGAAGCAACCCCTGGGGCGAGTCCAGGCCAAGCCACCCAAGTACCGGTCGAGCCGCGAAGATCAACGCGTGTTCGACGGCCTGTCCTGCGTTATGGCATTAATGGCTAGCTAGTCCGTTTTGGATTGTGCAAATCTTAGGAGAAAGGAGTGTGGTATACTGATAGCGCATGTTTTAAACTGCATTTTCATGTATCGCTTATCAGCCACGCAAGCAGTCGTCGGCAGATCACATGTTCATCGGCCTATAAAAAGGCACTGTCTCAATAAACGTTTGTTCAGTTCCAGCCTGGCGTCCGTCTGATACACAACAAAAATATATATAGCAAATCCACAGCTACCATAGCCCTCCATAAATTCAGCAATGAAATTCTAATAAGGAAGGAAGTCGAAGAATGGGGTCGAGCGCATACGGCTGGTTCTCTCAGATCATGAATAGCAGGTTGCCAATATCCCTCGAGAGAAAAGTGCTCAGCAGCTGTATCTTACCGCGGCTCAGGTGCGCGGCAGAATCGTGGAGGCTAAAGAAAACGGTTCAGCTTAAGTTAAGGACAACGCCGCGAGCCATGGAACGAAAAATGATAGGTGTAACGTTAAGAGACCGGAAGGGGGCACAGTGGGTGAAGGAACAAAGGCGGGTTAACGACATCCTAGTCGAAATCAAGAGCTGGAAATGGGCTTGGGCAGGGCATGTAGTGTGAAGGCAAGATTACCGCTGGTCTTTAAGGGTAACGGAGTGGATTCCAAGAGAAGGCAAGCGTAGCAGGGGGTGGCAGAAGGTTAGGTGGGCGGAAGAAATTAAGAAGTTTGCAGGCGTAGGGAGGGCGCAGCTGGCAAAGGACAGGGTTAATTGGAGATACATTTGCCCGGCAGTGGGTGTATTCACGATGATGATGATGGTGGTGATGCTGATGGCATAACAGGTCTCACAGTAATGTTTTTTTAAGAACTTTCTTTTACTTGACACACCTAAGTCGCACTTTGTGCGACGAGCACAATTAGAGAAATTTAAAATTATTAATATGTGTGTTCCCCAAGGATTTGTGCAATGCCCTTTGCTTCTCAACAAATAAATGAATCCCGTTCTTAACTACCTGCATCCAAGAGTTTGTATGCTATTTGAGGGCTAGACTATATTTTATAGTTCATATATGTGCATAATCTCCCTAACTAGTGGCATAAATGTCGTAGTCTTTAAAGCTGTAACAAGCCAGGTCATCCTATATATCAGTTCTGTGAGCACATAGCAAAACAATATCTATATGAAGACATAAGCTCATAAAACACCTATGAATATAGCTAGGTCGTGCTTCGAGTTACACGAGTGACAGCGTATCGTTTTTTCCTGTTCAAATTTATTATCACTGGTTCCTGTGTCATAAGCCAATAATGTGGGCTTCATGGCGTATTACTGATTCCTACTGACCCGAAAATAATCCTTTCACGTAGATTTTGTCATAGAATAGAAACCTGATAAGGTACAGAACAAATTATTCGCCACTTTTGAAAGAAAACATATAGCTTAAAAGTAAAACATCGAATAACTGAGGTATTAAACTACGCAAGCAAAATGCGCTCTCAGAAGCGTAACGAACCGCCGTCAGGAAAATATTCCACTCCTCCATGTGACCCAGCGCTGCGCGGTATAACACACAGAGCAGAAGAGAGACTTACACTTAGAATGGTTGCTATCGTGTTATGTCCTGGCAAAAGCAACTTACTGAAACAGGGAAGTGTTGCCGTATTATCACATATCATATCAAGACACTGTAACGGCACCGTGCGCTGCAAAGTGTGTGCTGGCCCCCACTCGCACAAAGAATGCACTTCGAGAGCGCAACCTAAATGCGCTAACTGCGGTGGCCCACACCCTGCTACCTATGGAGGGTGTTATAAAAAGAAAGCAGCCACAGTTGCTCGCACGGCAGAGCAAACACAAGGGAAACCCCCTAAGCGCCATGAACCACCACCTAACCCCGACGTGGTTTTCACGAACGGCAGCTCTTTCCGAGAATCGGTCAACACAGCGTGGCAGAGCAGCTGACAAGACCTACGCAGATGCGGTAAAAAAGAAGCGTGGGAAGTCCGTTGGTTCTTCTCCTTCATCAAAGCTACTGCAACGCACTACACAAGAACTGACAAACAGCGTCGCTTGCTCTGACCCTAAGGCGCCACAACAAGACAAGAAGATCAGCGGCAGGCAGCAAACCGGAAGCTCTGAACAAGATGTCGCATGCCTACTGATTCCGATGCTGTTTGCAGCCATCAAGGCTCTTATCCGTGCAAACCCCCCGTCGGGAAGACTCCCAGAAGTAGAAGCTGTCCTTGCAATGGAGCCATTGGTGTCGGTCTCCTACGCTCCGCAGGGGCGTAATACCACACTTCAGTAATCATGGCTTCCACAGCGAGAACTTCACCGCAGCTGACAATCCACAACATCTTTCGTACATGCACCATTTTCCAGTGGAACGCTCGCGGGCTACGCTCTAAACTCTCAGATTTCCGACAGCTCGTGCGAGCGTACCGCTTCCCCTTCATAGTCATCTGTGAATCACGTGTCGAGGAAACTTTCCGACTCAATGGATACTATTTCCATCATTCACAACGACCAGATAACGTCAGCAGATTGCTGATAGGCTTTCGCAAGGATATCCCGGCCTCACCGGTTGATGTCCCGCCTCACAGCGACAATGAATACGTATGCGCTGTCACAGTTATTGCCGGACAACAGTACACTCTGATTGGAGTATATCTTGAGCCAGGTACGCCATTTGATGCGTTGAGACTTGAAGACATGATAGCAAGGACGCCCTGTCCGCATATTATTTGCGGAGACTTCAATGCTCATAATGAAATTTGGGGCAGCTCACATACATGTTCCCGAGGTGCCAAGCTTGCAAAACTTCTCTCCAAGCATTCATTTCAGCCATTAAATGACGGCAGCATCACCTACCTCCGAGGCCCGACGACTACCAGCAGCATCGACGTGGCATTTGTCACAAGTTCATTCGCCCACAACTTTGGCTGGTGCACTGATTTGGAGAGACGTGGAAGCGACCATTACCCAATCCTCATATCGGCTTTCCATGCGCAGAGGAACCCAAAGAAATTCCTTATAAAATCTACAGACTGGTACGCATACAAGGACGCTGTAAGCAGAGGAGTTACTGCGGCAACTCGCAATGAGGAATTAGCATCGACAATTGCGTATTGCCTGAGGGCGAGTACACAACTTACAGCTAAAAATGATAACCTACCTTCAAATGATGACACATTCCAAAGGCTTTGCGCTATACGCAGGCGAGCTGAAAGGAAAGCTCTGTGCACAAAAAGCCTCGATGACCTACGTGCATGCCGACGGGCACAACGTCACATTCGACGCTACATGGATAAACTCAGTCGGCAAAAGTGGCGTGACTTTTGTTCTACGCTGGATGTGCGCAAACCAGTAACCAATATTTGGCGCATAGTTAGAGGTATGCGCACGCCACTTCAACAACTCCACCCCTTCGCTGCACTCTCCCTTCACGAACAAAAATCTATAAAAGAAGTCTCAGAAGAATACTGCAAGCTGCTGTCGGCAGGGTCAGGGCATTCGACACTCTCCGCAGATGGTCAAACAGGCATCCCAAAGGCGGCAGTGCCAGCGTTAGACCTGCCTTTCACAATGGAAGAACTATCCACAGCTATCGCGGAGACAAACAGGCACACGTCTCCGGGTCCTGATGAGGTGACCTATGACGCCATTGCAAAGCTACCCCACACCTCCCGTCTTCGACTCCTGGAGTATTACAATTCTTCCTGGATGGCTGGTGAGGTCCCCACGAAATGGAAGCTGGCGAAAATCGTGCCCGTTTTGAAACCCTGTAAGCAGCCAACAAGCTACGCATCATTCCGGCCCATTGCCCTACTGAGCTGCGTAGGTAAGCTCATGGAGCGCATGATCTGCAAGCGCATAACTTGGTTCCTAGAAAGCCGAAATGAGTTCCCCCAAGAAATGAACGGGTTCCGTCAAAACAGGTCTGCGACTGACAATATCATCGCCCTCGTCTCATCAATTGAGGAGTACCTTCATGCTGGGTACATCCCAACAGCCGTTTTCCTAGACATCAAGGCCGCTTTTAACTCCGTCTTTCACCATGCAATTCTCGCAGCCTTTGGCAGTCTTGGCCTTGGAGGAAGGCTATACAAGTGGATTGGGCATTATTTAAAAGAACGACAAATTTTTATTACCACTCTAAACGGTCCAACACGCTTTCACGCAGTGGAGAGGGGGCGTAATACAGGGAGCGGTGCTCAGCCCTCTCCTGTTCAATATTGTCCTTATTCACATAAGAAGACACCTTCCGCGAGGGGTCCGCATAACAATTTATGCTGATGATATCTGCATCTGGACCGCGTCACGTTCGCGCTATATTACCCAGCAACGTCTTCAGAAAGCACTATTGCACATTTCGATGTACCTGGCTTCCAGAGGTCTTCGTCTCTCGCCAGAAAAGAGTGTTGCAATGGCGTTTACAAGAAAAACGATGACCCGATATCCGCTGCTCCTAGGCGGACGATCGCTGCCATATGTACAATCTCAGCGATTCCTGGGTGTTGTAATCGACTATAATCTGTCATGGTCACCTCAGATCAAAAAACTCCGTGCGAGGATTACTGCAGCATCGCAAGTGTTCAGGTTAATGGCGGGAACAAGGTGGGGTAGCAACTGCCGATCAATGCTTCTGCTTGAAAAAGCCTACGTTGAAGGAACCTTGCGCTACTGTCTACCAGTGCTTCAAAGATTATCTACATCAAGCAATAAGACTCTCAATGCCGCACGGAACAACTGCCTGAGAATATGTCTTGGCCTCCCAAAGGGTTCCTCTGCATCAGGAACAGTAGCGGAGGCAGGATGTCTCCCACCAGAGGTAATTGCCGCCCAGGAAACTATGCGTACCCATCTCCGCCATGTCCTGCAAGGGAAGAAGCACTTCCTACACCGTGTCCACCTAACTCACAGCAACTCTAGCTTTGGCCAGGCAGTGCAGCTCCTGCCCCTTCCTACTATTAATCAGCCTCAGAAACTACTACCTCTGGCCTTTCCTCCATGGACACTCTCTCCTCTAAAGGTGAAGAAGTCTGTTCCAGGTGTGAATGCAAAGAGCCGCATGCCACAGCCAGCACTTCTGCAAGCTACTCTCGTCTACTCAATCGAAGAATATACGCAGCACACCCATATCTTCACCGATGGTTCAACTACTAAAGAAACTTCTTCTTGTGGCCTTTATGTGCCCTCAACAGGCCATGCCCTTTCTTACCGGCTGCAGAGGAGGACCTCCTCTATAACAGCTGAGCTTCACGGCATTAAAGAAGCTGTTTCTTACATCCTGCGCCGAACCGCCGGCCGTTGGGTTATCTTCACCGATTCAAAAGCATCTCTGCAGATCCTGGCCAACCTGCTGAAGAAAACGAATCACCAGCCAGTTTCCCTGGACATTGGGTATATCCATCATTTAGCTATTGCCGCAGGCCACTGCATAACATTTCAGTGGGTACCCGCTCACTGTGGCATTATGGCTAATGAAAAAGCAGATGAAGCGGCCCGTAAGGGCTATCAACACCAGAGATACATTCGAAGTTTTCTCACGAAATCTGATGCGTCCCAAATGGCTAAAAGTTTTGCGTACGAAGAAACGTATCGGCTTTGGAGTTTGCCGACACATCAGTACCAATTTCTTCACTCAATCGACCCACATCTTAGATCAAGACTCTCACCCAGAATTCCTCGACAACTCGAAACACTTTATCACCGACTTCGTCTGAATGCTGCATATACAAATGGCCTGCGATACCGTTTTGGACAAATGAACAGTCGCATTGTGACGACTGTGCTTCGATAGAAACTGTGGAACATATCCTGCTTAAGTGCCCTGCGTATGCTAACGAGCGTGCGTACTATGAACATTGCATGCAGAAGCTCTGCCCAGTGCCCCTAACAATGGACAAAGTTTTAGGCCCCTTAGCCTGCTTCAGGCAACAGATACTTGCAATGAACTTTCTTTTTACATATTTAAAAGACATTGGACATCTCGATAAGCTCTAAATTCACTTGCAGGTTACCTTCATGCATTCTTCTTGCAGTGAACTTCGTCAGCCCATTCGTCGGACTATGCACTCCATTCCATAGGTTACAACAGTACTCGCCACTGCATCCTTAGTACCCTTTTCATGGCTGCATTTTATCTTCGTTTTTTTTTCCACCTCTTCCACGCTGCTCTCCTTCAGTCTTTATCTCCCAAATTCCCCTCCCTACGCAGAGTAGCATGCCAGCGATATTGAAACGCCGGCTAAATTCTCTGTTTCTTCATTAAAGAGTCTCTCTCTCTCTCTTATCACAAGGTGCCGTCTAAGGTATTGCTTTGAAATAGCATCCGTATGTAAACGCATGCCGAAATGCCCATAATTTTCTGCATTATGCGTTTCTACAGTGCAGCGTTTGCTCAGAAGTCACAGCTGTTTTCTATTTGTTATATTGAGCGCACGACATTTTCGTTTGTGAGTTTATCTTAGCAAACTCTGCTGACCAGAACTCAGGCCTCTAAGGAGGTTTCTCTGCTTAGTTTATTGGGGTTTAACGACCCAAACTGACTCAGGCTTTGAGGGACATCGTAGTGAAGGGCTCCAAAGAGTTCGACCACCTGAGGTTTTTTAACAACAGGCATCGAACAGTACACGGGCTTCTCGAATGACGCCTCCATGGAAATTCGACCACCGCGGCCGGGATCGAACACGTGTCTTTCGGGTCTGCAGCCCAGCGTCATAACCACTGAGCCACCGCGAAGGCTAAATGCGGTTATTTTGTTCCAATTTCGCCCATTTAGTTTATCTTTATTCCTTGATGGATGCATTTAATTACGGGCGCACTTCTCTGTTTGAGAAGTTCTGATGCGTTCGTATGCTGTTAGAGTGATGGGCTGCCACACCAGCGTTTTTGCTTCCTCTCGGACTTTTAGGAAAACGTTTTTCTTGGCACTTGATGAGCATACGATGGAGGGTAGCTTGTTTCATCTTCCAGTGTGTTGCCCTTAAAGGAAGCAGCCACCGCTTAATTTCCCAACTTAGAGACTGGCTGCTGATGACACATCTTGCAAGGCAGACCACCTGTCTGTGGTGTGCGGCGCACCTACGAACACGTTCAGTGCAAGGTTGGAATCGCGTAACCCACTATGGTTTCTTACAACAGGGTGTACATAGGCCAAACCCGTGGGTGTTTTAATATGCACTTGCGGGTACGCGAGATGTACATGCAAGTGGGCTACGGGTCAAAACTGGTCCAGCATTGTCGACAATGCAAAGTGAAGCTAGGCTGTTCACCAAGATTGCAAGACAAGCGCGTTGGCTACTACCACCCTGATCAGATATCCCGCTAAATTGTGGAAGCGTTCCATACCGAAGAAATGGGAGAGCAAGGCGGTAGTAAACCTTAGACTTTGATGAATGAGAAGGAATACACGTATCTTTGTCGGAATATCGCGTCAGATTTGTTTTAATCATTTGTATTTCTTTTTGTAATTTTTGTGACACCAGGGTGTACACAGTATCACGTTTTTCTTTTCTTCAATGTCTTTCTAAGTAATAAATGCTGCTGTTACGAGCCAGCGCTCGACTTTTCTTAACCTCCTTTGTACTTGTCTCTTCAGTCTGTCAACTACCCAAGCCAGGTAAGCTGATGTGTGTGCTGAGGCCGGTTTTACACCTGCTCGTCTCTATAAGTATGGGAAGTTTTATCTGCTCCCTGCCGTTCGAACCGAAATACACAGTTTTGCGAACGCATGCGGCTTCATATACGTCTCTTTATTCTAGTTAAGGCTCTTTTTCTAACTACGCAAGATATTTGCTGTCAGGTTGCTACCTTTTTAGCCTGAGTTTGCCGAGATTGAAAGCTAAAAGTATGATCTGGGCTTGCCCATTTTCTGCATTTCCTTTGATTTCTTTTTTCCGGAAATACTCTGTCAAGTTCTGGCAACAGAACCAACTTTCTATGAGGGCGCTGAGGGTTGAGGGTGGAATAATTTTCATGCTTCCGCTTGTTTTTCATCACAGGGCCCATTTTCTGTAAACTGGAGAGGCACATTAGAAATACAACTAAGTTCTAAAAGAAAGATTATGCAAATAATGCTTTACACGCAATATTTTCCACGCTAGCTTGAGTCAGTGAGCTCACAAGGACGAGTACTTATAGTTCAATGCGGCTGATCGCCCTTAGGAATAGCCTCCGGAAGGAAATTTTGCTGAAAGTCATTTTTGTGTTTTCGCTTTTCTTGATGAACTTATTCATCACATTTGGCAGTCACCTGTGCATAAAACACAAATCTATAAAGTAGCCAACGGAATCTGTACGTAAATGAGATAGACAGTATCACGCACTATAATCCCGCCAGTGACGAAAGAGGTGTAAAGAAAGCCTTTGGAGCAATGAAAATGGAGAAAGCAGCTTGTTAGCATCCGGTAACAGCAGATCTCTTGAAGGGCGGAGGGGAGATAGATTGTGCTCCAAAACGAACACCCTGCACACTCAATTCTTCTGGCGTACCAGAAGCTTGGAAAAACACTAACATCACGTTAATCCATAAGAAAGGAGACGCCAAAAACTCGACAAATTACACATCGATCAGCTTGCTGTCCGTTGCCTATAAGGTAAAAAGCAAAAGATTCAGGGCAATGCTTAGACTTCAGTCAACCAAATTATCAGGCTGGCTGTCGTATAGGATACTCGAAAATCGACCATATTCACACTATCAGTCAAGTGGCAGAGGAAAGTGCAGCATATATTGAACCCCTATGTAGCCTTCATAGATTGCGAGAAAGCATTGATGCAGTCGAAACCTCACCAGTCATGCAGGCAGGGCAGAATCATGGTGTATAAGATCATTATTTCAAATCCTGGACGATTTCTGTAACGGCTGGACAGCCACCATAGTCCTCCATAAAATCACCAACAAAATTTCAATAACAAAGGATATCAGGCAGGGAGACATGATCTCGCCAATGGTACTCACCGCCTTTTTACAAGATGTATTCCGAAGCCTGGATTAGGAACATTTGGGGAAAAAAGTTAATGGAGATTACCTAGGTAATCTGCGATTCGCTGATGACATTGCCTAGCTATGTCACTCAGGAGATTAACTGCAAATCATGATCAATGAGTTAGAGAGGCAGAGCAGAACGGTGGGTGCGAAAAATTAACGTGCAGAAAACCAAAGTAGTGTTCATCAGTCTCACATGAGAACATATTTCACAATTGGTAGCGAGTGCTGAATATTGGTAACGGAATGCGTCTACGTAGGCCAGGTAGTTACTGCTGATCCGGACCACGTAAGGAAGATAGCTAGAAGAATAAGAATGAATGGTAGTTTACCAATATCTCTGAAGAGAAAAGTATATAACACCTGTATCTTACTCGTACTGACCTAAGGGGAAGAAACGTTGAGGGTAACGGAAAGGGTTCAACTTAAGCACAACGCAGACAGCTATAGAAATGAATAGCTAGTGTAACGTTAAGAGATAGAAGAGGGCAGAGTGGATCAGGGAAGAAACGCGGATTACCGATATTATAGTTGAATGCAAGAGGAAGAAATAGACCGGGGTAGTGCATGTAATGCGAACGCAGGATAACGGCTGGTTCTTAGAGGTAATGGACTGGATTCCAAGAGAAGGCAAGCGTAGCGGGGGCGGTATAAAGTTAGTTGACCTGATTAAATTAGGAAGTTTGCTAGTAAATGGCAGCCGCTCCTTGTGCAATGCAAAACAGACGAGATATGAGAGAGGTCTTTGCCCTGAAGCGGGCGTAATCAGGTTGATGATGATGATGATCTTGAGGAAAGCGCAGCGATCCTATGTAATCCGCATATATAGAGGGCTGCCTGTTATTGCATAGTGTGGTTCTCTGTGAGTCAGTCGATATGTCTCGTGAACATCAGCTGGGTCTGCTGAACAACGGTTTTATTTAGAGCATCAGCACAGGATGCTAAGATGGTATAGAATGGTGGCCAGTAGCAGCACAGCTACTCGATTAGCAGATCGGAATATTTTTTTGTGACGAAAGAGAAGGCCTGTCAGTCAGCATTTTTTTATCAGCGGATTTCGATGACCGGCGACACCGCCAAGCGGTCTTTTCTTCTTGTTATCTGACCGGCATTCGTCTACGTGCCCACAACACTGTCCGGGGAGGGAGGTAGGGGAGTGCATTTTGAAATCCGCTCAAGTACTGTTTTGTTATCAGCCCGATTCCCCCGCCCTATTTATGCAACAAAAATGTTTTGGCATTAATCAAAAAATCTGCAGCGAATGTTTGCTGCATTCGAATCTGCGCGAAAGCACGCAGTTTTATTATGTAGAAGGCGGCAATCAGCGATCAGTGGCGCGGGACGGAGCGCTCGCGCCCGGCTAACTGCAGACCCGCAGGAGGCGACTTTTCTGGGGTAAGAACAACCGGATTAATAATAATTAATAATAGGTTTTTGGGGAAAGGAAAGGGCGCAGTATCTGTCTCATATATCGTTGGACACCTGAACCGCGCCGTAAGGGAAGGGATAAAGGAGGGAGTGAAAGAAGAAAGGAAGAAGAGGTGCCGTAGTGGAGGGCTCCGGAATAATTTCGACCACCTGGGGATCTTTAGCGTGCACTGACATCGCACAGCACACGGGCGCCTTAGCGTTTTTCCTCCATAAAAACGCAGCCGCCGCGGTCGGGTTCGAACCCGGGAACTCCGGATCAGTAGTCGAGCGCCCTAACCACTGAGCCACCGCGGCGGGTCCGGATTTGTAGCATGTAAAATACAACGAAGAGGGGCAGTGCCGCGGGACGGAGCGCTCGTGCTAGGCGAACAAGCAATGCGAATAGACTAAGCGGACTACGGACGATTTTACTCGGGCTGGTACCCATTGAATGAGAGCTTGCGGACTAAAAATTATCTCAAAAAGAATAACTACAATCTTGTCATCTGATTTGCTCGCTTCGAAAATGCATATATTGCAGCATCTAACCCAGAAGGGCCCGGCAGCTCGTCAACCATGCACGCTAACCCGTTTGTCTGCTTGGTGCAGCTCATCGGCGTCTTGCTTCTGCTTCCACCTCGGAGCGACTCACCTGCCTCGCCAGCCTCGACCATCGGCTCAAAGTTACTGGAGCATCGCGCATGCCACGTGCCAGCTGCAGTTCATGACAAAGGATTCCAGCGTGACCTTCCGGTGAAATCCACAATGATAGCCGTGTTGAATATCAGCGACACACTGGCGGCGCTGCGAGCTTCCCCGGAGTATATAAGGCCAGGACATCACGCCCCGCGAGCCCAAGGGCACAACAGCTCGTCAACCATGCATGCTAACCCGTTTGTCTGCTTTGTGCAGGTGAGCAAACGTTATGGAAGATGCATTCGCTCTAATAACCCTTGTTTGATTGTGCTGCCGTGCCCTCGGCTTGCGTGTCCGTTGCTTTATGATTTATGCTTGTATCTTTCGCAACTGTTATTGCTTGCTGGGGACGTAGAAACTAACCCGGGTCCCGACATGTCACAGCTTTCTAGGCAGCTGCAGCAAATCGCAGACGACCTAAAGGTTATTAAAAAAGAAAGGCTCACTTCCATTGACACCAAATTAGAAAGGCTTTCATTTCTAGATGATAGTTTCGACTTTCGTGAAGCAAGTTTCTGTCTTACAGGAAACAGTAGCGTCCCTTGAAAAGAAAATTGATGAACTAGAAAACTACTCGAGAAGAAATAACTTAATCGTGTATGGCATTCCTGAGGACCCTGAGGAAAATAACATTTCACTTGAAAATCTAGTTAACGAAGAGATACTCAGGGACACACTAAAAATTGAACGGGTTGCAGTTGAAAGAATTCATCGGCTAGGCAAACCAGAAGCTAGCAAATGCCGACCCGTAATACTGAAGCTTCTGGATTTTCGAGACAAGCCTATAATTATAAGAAACTGTACCAAACTAAAAACGACTGATTACTCGATTGGTGAAGATTTTTCAGCTCGAGTACGTGATATCAGAAAGAAGCTCTGGAAAGTTGGTAAGGAAAAAAAGAATTCAGGACAGAAAGTGTCTCTTGTTTTTGATAAGCTACGCGTCAACAATGATCTGTACCGATGGGACGACGAGACAGACAGTATTGCTTTGATACGATCATACCCTCAGGCTGCTAACCAAAGAAATGAGATAGACAGCAATGCTTCGTCTGAGCCGGGTGCTCAGACTCAGAAACGAAAAAAACGACCCAGCCGAAACTCGCTTGCTACGTCCTCGCCACCCAAACCAGCGTCCGAAATAACATTTGCCAACATGAACGTTCGTAGCTTAGTCAACAAAACAACCGAGCTTGAATCATTCCTCCTTTCCGTCAGCCCAGACTTCATTGCAATCACGGAAACATGGTTATCAAGCAATATTAAAGATTACGCGGTAACTCTCCCCAACTACGCAATAGTCCGAAAAGATAGGTTAACACGTGGCGGGGGAGTTGCTATCCTGATAGAAAAGGAAATTCCATTCATGGTTCTCCCTGAAGTCAAGGAGGTTGAAGCAATATTTTGCAAACTCTCGTATTCATCGCGATCAGACTTTATCGGCTGCGTTTATCGCAGCCCATCTTCAAGCATCGACGCACCGCAGTCATTGCATGCCTACATGCTTCGGCACTTCCTTGGAGTCAGATTAATCATGACGGGGGATTTCAATCTACCTTATATTGACTGGAATACTATGCAGCATCATTCTAAACACGCAGATGTAGTCTTTGACATTATGCTAACGTTTAATTTGAGTCAGATAACAAATCAGCCAACGCGTGTACAAGGTAGCAGTTCAAACATTCTAGATCGAGTTTTTCTTAGTGATCACTTTCCTACAGAAAAAGCAAAGCTACAGCTTCTAGATGGTATGTCAGATCACAAAATAACACTCTGCAATATCGCCATTCATGACCTGCCAACGCCATCAAAATCATTCCTCTCATTTCCGGATTTTTACAGAGCAGACGACACCAGCACACTCGACCACCTATCTTACGAATTCTCTTCTTTTGAACAGCTTGCACTAGACAGTAGCACTGACACTGAAACACTGTGGCAAAGATTCAAACGAATTATAACTTTTTGCATAACTAACTTCGTACCAGTTAAAACTAAGAAAACGAGTAAACACAACCCGTGGATAAATCGCGACGTCATTCATGCCAAGCGAAAAGTCAAAGGTTGAGAAAATCTATCAACACAGAACCCGGTGTCAAAGGAAGTTCTGTTCTCTCAGGTGCAATCAGTAATATGAAATCAAAAATAGAAGTCGCCAAAGCGAACTTTTTTTCTTGCAAACTAAGTAGCATCCTGAAAGATTCCCCGCGTAAATTTTGGCAATATTTAAACCCTAAAAAACAAGATACTAAGGTGATGAGTCCTGAAGAAAGCAAATCCAGAGCAAACTTACTGAATAACTACTTTCAGTCGATCTTCACTACTGATGACGGAAACCTACCACGCTTAACAGCTCCCAACACGTGCCTCCAGCCCCTTACAGTTGATGAGGCTGGTGTACTCAACCTCTTGCTTAAATTAGATTCGAAAAAGAGATCTGGACCCGACAATATACCCAATGCATTTCTAACAAGATATGCAGAATGGATGGCGAAATACTTATCCCTTGTTTTCAACAAATCTATCTTCATCTTCCCTTCCAGCCGACTGGAAATTGGCCAAAATAAGTCCTATCCACAAATCTGGAGATGAAGATCAAGTCTGTAACTTTAGGCCCATTTCACTTACTAGTACCGCTTGCAAACTACTGAAACACATAATATTGAATCATATAACATCCTTCCTTGAATATAATCAAATTATATCGCCGTTCCAGCACGGATTTCGCAAAAAACTATCTACCGTCACGCAGCTCGTCGAACTTATACATGACGTTTCACTAAGCATCGACCATCAAAAACAAATTGACCTCATTTTACTAGACTTTTCTAAAGCATTCGATCGTGTATCCCATAAAAAACTAATTCTAAAGTTAGAATCTACACTTGGCGAAGGACCAATCATTAACTGGATTAGAAACTACTTAGCTAATCGATCACAATTCGTAGAATTTAACCGTGAGAAGTCTAACATAACTGAAGTTATGTCCAGTGTGCGCCAGGGCAGTGTTCTCTCACCTATTTTATTCATTATCTTCATCAATGATTTACCTGCTATCATTCCTATTCGAATGGCGCTTTTTGCTGACGATTGAATACTGTACCATGAAACTAACTCTCCAAATGACCACATAACACTTAACTATGCACTACAGTCTGTATCTGATTGGTGCGCTAAATGGCAAATGAGTATTAATATCGAAAAATCAGCCATCTTGCGAATTACCAGGAAACATAACGTATCAGACTTTTCATACACACTGAACAATATCCCGCCTCCCGCAGTTACACAGCATAAACACCTTGGTTTAATTTTATCATCTGGTCTGAAATGGAACTTGCACGTGAACTTCATTACGTCATCTGCACTGAAACGACTTTTCTTACTCAAGAGGCGCCTCCGAGACGCGCCGCCAGACATTAAATTACTTTCCTACAATAGTTTTGTGAGACATGTACTTGAATATGCGAATATAGCCTGGTTTCCGTTTACAGATAAACTATTAAAGAAACTAGAGGGAGTTCAAAGGAAAGCTGTAAGATTTATCTACAACAAATACAGACAAACTGAATCACCCA
>JARKHS020031200.1:0-21876 GCA_030143305.2 Amblyomma americanum
CTTTATGCAATAAGTATTATGCTCAATGTTTTTATTTCGCTCGTCTATCTGACGCGCCGACATACGTAACCGAGCGATAAGAGTCACGGGATGAGAGCATGTTGCTAGGCATTAGCGCTAGTTCTCTTCACAAGTTACCCAGCAGATAAGTGTGCTTTATGCAATAAGTGTTATGCTCAATGGATTTAATTTCGCTCGTCTATCTACCGCGCCGACCAACGTAACCGAGCGATGATAGTCACGGGATGAGAGCATGTTGCTAGGCATTAGCGCTAGTTCTCTTCACAAATTACCCAGCAGATAAGTATGCTTTATGCAATAAGTATTATGCTCAATGGATTTAATTTCGCTCGTCGATCTGCCGCGCCGACAAACGTAACCAAGCGTTAACAGTCACGGGATGAGAGCATGTTGCTAGGCATTAGCGCTAGTTCATCATCCGAATTCATGCCTTGTGTATGAAACATTTCAAACAATTGCTCAGTCGCTTTATAATGAGGCCTTTCCGTGGCGGCCTGCAACGAAACAAAAAAGTCCATTAAACCATGGATCTCAAAAGAGTTTTATGACCACATACTGCAAAAAATGCTTATTCTCAACTTTTATCGAAACAAAAACTCAGAAATATTTCGAGATTTCAAGAAAATTAGGAACAAGCTAGGCGCCGACATAAAGAAGGATAGACAACAGTACTATATAAGCAAGTTCTCCAACACTACATCTCCAAAGCAGAGTTGGGCTCTCGTAAACGATATCCTCGGAAAAAAGTCAGTGTCTTCTCTTCACTCAACATTAGTGACATAGAATACACGGGGATTGACTTGGCAAATAAATTTAACGAGCATTTCCTTACAGCTGGTGTAATGGAAAATGTAGATCCATTCCGTAAAGAGCCTACAAGTTACATATAGAAGGGATACACAAATTCAATTTTCATGGAACCATGTACTGATAATGAGATTGTAGACATAATCAACCCACTCCGATACAATAGCGCCCCGGGAATAGATGACATCCTAACAAGGCCAATTAAATTTGTTGCAGATATTATAATTACCCCCATAACACATGTCTAACATCATGCTTAACACTGGTAGGTTCCCCGACTTGATAAAAGTGGCTCGTGTAGCTCTAATTCACAAGGGCGATGACGCCAACAACCTCAACAACTACAGAGCGATTTCCGTTCTCTCTACGTTTGCGAAGGTTGCTGAACATGTAATAAATAATCAGCTGTATAATTATCTGGCACGACACGAAATTATTGCGAAAGAGTACGGTTCCCAAAAGAATAAAACAACAGAATCTGATTTGCTTAATATAAAGGAACAGCTAATTGATAATATAGAAAGAAGACTAGTAACAATAGGAATTTTTCTCGATTTGAAGAAAGCCTTCGACTCGGTAAAACACGATATCCTTCTTCAAAAGCTGGAACGGTACGGGGTAAGAGGTCTTGCTCTTGAGCTTCTAACCAGTTATTTGAAAAAATGTTTTCAAATAACACAAATAAACGCAGTATAATCAACACCAGGTGAAATTGTAATTGGTGTACCACAGGGTTCTATTTTAGGACCGATACTGTTCCTTCTATATATTAACGACATAGTGAACATACCGCAGACTAAGAATATTATTTACTCAGATGATACTAATTTGTTCTTTTCGGGAAATAATATGGCTATATTAGAAAAAGAGGCAAACGTATGGCTACAAGAACTTTCTTCATGGCTGGAATCTAACCTATTGAAACTAAATGTTAAAAAGACAAAATATGTCGTACTTAGAGCCAAAAACAAGACCATTACTGAAGGTTTTCAACTAAGATTTCAAAATTCAACTCTAATTCGTGAAAATTCCGTACAATTTTTAGGAGTAATTTTTCGAGCAGCACTTACAGTGGAATGACCAGTCAGACTATTTGCGCAGTAAAGTATCGTGGTCAGTGGTAACAATAAACAGACTACGAATGATTTTACCTGTCAGATACAAACTACAGCTATACTACTCTATAGTTCACTCCTATATACATTACGGACCACTTGTGTGGAGAACAACAACACTTACGAATATAGGAAAATTGTTTTTGCTGCAAAAAAGGGCTATCCGAGCTATATTCAATCTTACACTCAGCCAGGACACAGGGGAGCGTTTTAGAAAACACAAGTTACTTAAATTACAAACAATGTGTGACAAAAAACTGGCTATATACAAAAAGAATCAAATAAACTTCAGCAAATAACCGTTTCAGAACACATATCTGCACATGCCTGGGCTATATAACTTCTGAACAGCTAATTTCCTTGTTTCAAAGACCCGTACAAATTATGGCCACCAAATGTTGACATTTGTGGTACCGCGAGTTCTCAATGCTTACCCCCCGCTACTTTCTACGCAATAGAAAAACGAAGTGACCAAAGTTATAAAAGAGCCGTGCATGATATGCTACTTTCGTGACAGTGCTGTATAAGTAAACACCTTTGTTTCTTCTTTGGTAAGCAATTCTGTATATCACTACCAATTTAACATGCGTTTTCTGTTCGAAGTCGGTTGCTGTCAAATGCTTTGAATGCTTGTTTTCATTTCGTTGTTTTGTTTTTGTATAGGAGGGCAGGCCTTAGTCAGGTGTTGTATAACGCCTTTTGCCTGCTCGTCCTTGGTTTACATATGCATTGTAAACCAAAAATAAACCAATAAAAAAGATAAGAGTGCAGCACATGAAAAAAGAGAAACAGGAAGACGATCAAGGCGAAAGTGAGGTCTGTTTTTTCAAGGCTGATCATTTTAAAAAATCAGTGAAATGATAAGATGGGGAACCCAAGCAGTGCTAAATATGAAACAGCGAAGAGACAGTGATTGAACAGAAACTGACATTATTTGTTTTCGTTGCTGTTTTATATCTCATAAATTATAAGTGCTCAAAATATGTGCCGCAACGCTGCGTCGATTGCGGTACAACGGTGTCAGGCTACCCGATTTTCGCCCTCCACAATATGGGCGCCACCGGCTTCATGCTGGCACATGGGTAAGTATAGGAGGTTTCTACTTCAGCAAATTTTTTATATCCTCCTAGGGCCGCCGACGACAAGAGGAGGGGGGCAGGAGGGCTGCCCACGTGATGACAGGGAGGTGCGGGCGCCTGTTCTCTGCTTCGTCCGCAGCCACTCGGAGGTGGGGTGGTAAGGAAAAAGAAACCTTGGTAGGCCACAAGACAGAGCGAAAGGCGCCTCAGGTGAGCATGGATCCCGCAAACATTCCCTCTCTCGTTCGTTACCTTCACCCGCTTGCAGCGCATTCGAGCTGCCTTCACCTTTTGCATTGTTGTCCACCTGGTTCCTCAGCAGGTCTATGCCGCCGGACCGGAGGCTGGGCCCCGGGTCGGCAGGCTCTGCGTCTTGGGCCCCGGACAAGACGAGGGAGGGGTCCGTGAAAACCGGCTTGCTTGGAATTCAGTCTGCTCGTCGCCTGCTCGCTCTCGCGCTGCTCTTGCCGTGAGCGATAGTGTGGGGACAAAGCTCAGCGACTGGCTCCCTGGTCGCGGGCCGCCAGAACGACTTGCCGAGCACCGCTCTTCGTGGCCGTCGCTGAAGCCGGGGCCGTAAATTAGGGCAGCTGGCGTGGCTCGGTTCCTCCGATTGGGCGTCCTGCAGAGCTCTGGGTACAGGAACGACACCGGCTTGTGTATATAGATAGGCGGGGTGGGCACGAGACCTCTCACACCAGATTTCTCCGCGGTCTGCATAGGTCCCATTCCGCAATCTCGCCGAGTTCGGATATTGTACAGAAGAACCGAAAAGTGAGCGAGTTGGTGCATATTGAAGATGTAAAAAACAGCGCAGCGATGACGGACAAGAACGAAGACGGACCCTGAACTCAGGGCCAGCACCACTCTGCTAGCTCGAACCACAGATGTGGCCGCGAACACCACCACCGAGGAATAGCCCGCAGGCAATGTCGTTCATTGGGATCTTCCTAATTCGCACAGCCTCCCTCGGTTGCGCACAAGCACCGGTGCCGCAGCGGGCAGGCAGCGGCAGGCTGCCGGCACAGGAAACAGTTCTGGTCACCTGGGCCGTAGAGGTGTGGTCGCCTCTGTCCGCTGAGTCCGGAGTCTCGCTTTCAACTCTCCGCTACCCGCAGCGTGCACGGCCCGCGCGGCCGGAGAGGACTCGAGGAGGGGGGGGGGGGGGGGAGTACTGCATACGCGATGACGGGGAGGCGCGGGTGCAACTTCCCCGCCTTCTCCGCTGCCGCTCGGAGGGGGGCGGTAGGGAAAAAACCGGGGCAGGCCATAAGTAGTGTCTTGCGTACTTTCTTACTTGTAATTGATTACAAGTAGTTGTTTACATTTTTTCTCCTATTTTGTAATCAGTTAATTGATCACTATCTTCAGACCGTGACCTTTCGGGTAAATCAGTTGTAGTTTTTATTTATTCGATTAGATGTAATGATTACGTCTCTGGAAAAAAGGCTACCGGGTAGAGCGTCTGCGACGATGAGATTGTTACAAATAGTTCGGCCGCGCATGAAGCTGCGTATGGCTGCCTGATGTATAGCTCTTTCCACGGTTTTCGATCCTGTTGTAACTGGCGCCATCTATGGATTCTTTTTGCAATACTTCGTGCCTATCTATGTCGCTGTAATACATTAACCTGTTGTTTCCGCAAAATGCTAAAAATAGCGCAAAGATACCATGGGCGATAAGAAAAATGCAATACTATCAACTGATTGATTTAACTTCAAAAAGACACATTTTTTAGGCAGAACTATCGCCCATGCACATCTACAACGTGATCAAGCGATCAGTCTGCGTTTCTCCGTGCAGTCATTGCTTAGTAGCAGCAAACGCCACAGTTCAATGTAGTAACAAAAAAAGAAATTGGATATAAAAGCGGCTTATTATCCGGAGTAAAATACAGATAACATGTCTTAATCAACGCAGAATCGCATATCTGGTAGCCAGGCTGCGTCAAAAGAGAAACACGAAAAAGGCGAAAACAAAGAACCAGTGTAAACAGAAACCATTAGTAGCAATGCAGTGTCAAAAATGAAGAAGCGAGCGCAGTGAAAGTTAGTTCAAAAGATAAGAAATTCGCGAAAAAGGCGGCACGAATCACCTTCCACAAAAAAAGAAACAGCCTACGCGTGTAGCTATGGTTTTCTTTCCTTCCCGTTTCGTTACTGGAGGGATGACGCATTTCTGTGCGCTACTTTCTCTTTCATTTGCGTTTTGATTGCATTGGTTAATGTGTAGAATCGTGTAGAGCTCTTCGGCTACATTAACTATTTTATCCATATTTCTAATTACATTGTCCTCATTTTCTCTTATGCATACATCTGGTTTTTATCAATGCCTAGTTTTCTCTTCACCGCTTTTAGGCTACCTCCGTTCCTTAGCGCATGCTCGATTCTCTCGATATTAAACTTCCTTATGTCGGTTAAATTGCGCTTATTAATTAACTTCGATAGCCTTGCTAGTTATATTATCTCAGTAGGGTTGACGCCCTCATGTTTTGACGTTTCTTAATCAGATCTGTCGTCTCCTGAGATAGCTGGCCGGTATCCTGTCGAGCCGTCCTACCGCCTACTTCTGCTGCGCAGTCTGTAATGATAGCTGTCAGATTATCGTTAATTGTATCAACATTCAGAGAGTCTTCCTCAGTTAAAGCTGAATATCTGTTCTGCAGGGATTTCCTGAATTCCTCGATTTTCCCTCTTACCGCTAACTCGATGATGGACTTGCGCTGCACTAGCTTCTTTCATTCCCTCTCTTCAAGCCTAAGCTCATTCGAAACCTGACCATTATGTGGTCTTTTTTAAAGGAAAAAATACAGCGCGAACATAGACGACGTACGAAGAAGAGGTGCGCAACACAAGCGCTGTCTCGCACCTTTCCTTCGTCCGTCGTCTATGTTCGCGCTGTATTTTTTCCTTTAAAATGTACGTAACCCAACTAGCCCAACTTTCTATCCCATTATGTGGTCGCTACAACACACTTTTCCGAGGACCTCCACCTCCTGAAAAATGCCAGGTTGGGTCACGATATGAAGTCAATTTCATTTTAGTCTCATCATTGGGACCCTTCCAGGTCCAATTCCTGTTCTCTTGTTTGCGGAAGAAGGTATTCATGACCCGTAAATTATTTATATCCGCGATTATACTAATAATTCTCCCCTGCTATTCCTAGAACCTATCCCATAGCTGCTATCCCGAGGGTGAAAGCAGCTGGTGAGGATCAGGTAACAGCAAAACTGTAGAAGTACGGAAAGAAGATTGTGCAAAAAAAAACTAGATACCCTGTATACGCAACGCCTTAAGACCTCGAGCGTGAGAGAAGCTTGGAAGAGCGCAAACATTATCTGAATTCATAAGAAAGGAGACGCCATGGACTAGAAAAATTACGGACCGATCAGCTTACTTTCCGTTGCCTACAAGGAATTTACTAAGGTGATTTCTAATAGAGTCAGGTAAACCTTAGAATTTGATCAACCAAGTCATCTGGCAGGCTTTCGTGAAGAATATTCAACAATAGATCATATTCATAATCTTAATCACGTAATAGAAAAATGCGCAGAATATAACCAACTCATATATACAGCCTTCATTAATTGAGAGAAATGTTTGACTCAGGGGAAATATCAGCCATCATAGACGCATCGCGAAATCAGGGTGTAAAAGAGCCTTATGTCTAAATATTGGAATAAATTTATAGCAACTGTACATCTACCATAGCCTCCATGAATTCAGAGATTAAAATCGAATTAGGAAGGGTGTCAGGCAAGGAGTCACGATCTCGCCAATGCTATTCAGCGCCGGTTTAAAGGAGATATTCCGGGGCCTCATTTGGGAACAGTTGGGAATAAGAGTAAATGGAGAATACCAAAATAATATGCTATTCGCTGATAACATTGCCTTGCTGAATCACTCAGGAAGTGAAATACAAAGCATGATCAAACATTTAGACAGCCAGGGCAGAAAGGTGGGTCTAAAATTAACATGCAGAACACCAAAGTAATGTTCAACAGTCTAGCAATGAGACAGCAGCTCACAATTAGTGGCGAGATGCTGAAACTGGTAAAGGAACACGTATTTCTGGGGCAGGTAGTGACATCTGATCCGGATTGTGAGGGGGAACTATCTAGAAGGATAAGAATGAGGAGGATCGCATATGGTAGGTTCTCTTAGGTAAACATGAATAGTTATCCAATATTCCTTAAGAGAAAAAAGTTCATGAGCTGTATCTTACCGGTACTCACCTACGGGGGGCAGAAACATAGAGGCTAACGAAAAGTCTTCAGCTTAAGTGAAGGACAAAGCAGTGAGCCGTGGAAAGAAAAATGATAAGCAGAGTCGGTGAGGGGACAAACGCGGGTTAATGATATCCTAGACATAATCAGGAGGAAGACCCCGGCTTGGGCAGGGCATGCAATGCGAAGGGAAGATAACCGCTGGTCCTCAAGGGCAATAGGGTGAGTTCCAACAGAAGGCAAGCGTAGCAAGGGGTGGCAGAAGGTTAGTTGGGCGGATGAGATTATCACGTTTGCAGGCATACTAAGGGCGCAGCTGGCGATAGATGAGGTTATTTGGCGAGACATGGGAGATGGCTTTGTCCTACAGTGGGCGCAGTGAGGCTGATGCCGATGATGTCCTGAAATCAGAGCCTTTATCAAGGAGTGAAACCGACGGTGTGCTAACGCACTTCTCACCCTTTAGAAATAAAAAAGCTTGTGTAATTTCTCGTCCAGTTTGTCTTTGGCGTATACAAGGAACTTGGTTTAACGGTTTACAAACAAAGCTGTTACAATGATATGTCAAGAACCCCAGGATTGGTATTTCAACACCGGTAGCATTCAACACCTCAAATAACCTATGCTCTTTTGCAGGTGAGGGGAATTTTATGGATAAGTTTGCTCCTGCTGTTGGTGAACTCAGTGACGTGCTTCTCAGATCATGATTCGTGCTTCCGATGATGAAGGATTGCAGAGACCTTGGCAAGCTTGGACAGGGCAGAGAAAACCAGGTTTATGTGTTATAAATTTGCCATCTTCCTACGAATGTGCGATAGCCCTTGGAAATACTGAATAACCTAGCTGTTCGCTTCGTTCTTAGCTTTTCAGTATCTCTTGTTTCGTAGAGGAGGCTTTCCCAAATGGTGAAAATTAATACACTTAGATAACTAGCACTAATTAGCCGAGCGACTTGGTCATACCAGCGTTGACTTCGATGGCCAAGTCGAAATGCTGAAAATGAACGCAATTGTAATCGATTACAGTTCAGAAATTATTCAGTTATTTTTTCTGAGGCGGTCGATAATTGACCGCTGTATTCACTTACATTTGAGATGGAGCAATCGTAATTGTATCTGGTTACTTTTATTCTGTAACCTGTACAAGACTGGTCACAGGAGAGAAAGATGCCTCTGGCGAGCGAGCGACAATGCGCATCCCCGTAAGCAAAGAGCTAAATATTGTTTCAAAAGAGATGTAGTACAGCCTAGAAAAACTAACATGCCGCCTAGTTCTAGTACATTGAAAGAAAATAATGAACGTGAGGTGTCTAGAAAGAACTTGAAGGACATAGATTATTTAAAACAGAAAAAGAAGCTACTGGGTGAATCGAAAAAGGGAATCAGTAAAAATGAAACTGCGTCGTGAATTTTATTTTGTGTAAGCTTGTGACCACTGTTATAGCTATAAACAAAGCACACCTTCTTGAAATGTTGATTTATTGCATGCTCACTCGGCACCAACAATTTATGGAAATAATGCAGATTTCTTGAAGAATGATTAAAATTATTTTTTCATCAGCTATTGACGCATTCTTGACACTGGCTTCTTGCACGATTTGAAGGCACTGTGGATTCCTTCTTGACGGTTTTCGCTGCAGGAGACCATTTAACCCGATTAACGGGATGCATCCCCTAACGGATCCTTTCCTCTCTTCCTTAGCTCTTCATTCAACTGCTCTCTTGTCATGTTATAAATGTCTCTTTCATTCATGTTGCCGTTGTACAGATCGTCATAACTGCCGCAGAATCCAGTCTCCCACATATCATTTTGATAGCAGATGCAATCTCCATTGCAGGCTTCGAATGGGTTGTAGTGGCGGCACTGTTTGGATAAAAATAACCAGGTTGTTAAAAAACTTAGAAATTAATCATACAAATGAAGCTATCGTTTACCTTAAAGGTAATGTAGTAAGCAAGAAGGTCAACAAAGAAAAGAAACTGCTTCTCAGTTCTTGCGCTTCGAAACCTGCTTTACATTCTTATCATTTAGTGTCTCATTGCTTTTGCAGATTTACGCGCAGTACCAGTAATTATTTCCTCTTATCATCATCACCGTAATTGTGCTCAATGCAGAATAAAGGCGTATCCCCTATCCCTTCAGTTAAAGACTTGTTTTTTGTGCCATCTGTGGACAACTTATTTCCACAAACCTTTCATCCGCGAACCTCTCCTCCTGCTACGCTACCCAATTTTGCACTCACTCACTCTCTTACCATCAAGCATCATCGGCTATGCATTCCCTTAATTACATATGTTGCAGATAGTTACTCCTTTTTGACTTCTACAAGGGTATGACTCCGGAAACTTCTTCGCCGTAATTACCGCAACGATGGAAAGTAACAAACGTATGTTATACGTATTCACAGGAGAAAATGCACTAGTTTACCTAGCAACTCTAAGCCAATCTTCCTTACTAGCACGTCCTCTAAATTATCCCAGGATATATTATCCAAACATTTAAGCAGTTTCCCGTACAAAAGTATATGCTTGGGGAATTGGTCTCTGACCGCACCTTGAGTAAACGAAAATACCTCGTGCCATGGCGCTTTTTGGTCGCACACGCCCTTGTGCCATAAAAAGTTACTGCTCATCATCATCATCAAAAAGTGTATACTGCCGCCTCATTGGCATGCACTCAAATCAACAGAGTTTGCGGGCTCTCTCGCCGTCGCACAGCTGCAGCCGGACATGCACTGTTCCGCTTGAGTTCATGAAAGTAATCGACCGCATATCTTATGTCATAACGACAGCTAATATTTTTTGTCTGGGACGAAGAAGGTTTACTCGCAATGCCGGTTCGCTAATCAGATCGTTAAGAATTTCTAGTTTTCCAGAATATCCCCTGTAAGCGGTTATCTATAAGTCGGCAATTCTTGCCTGCTGCTTACCGGATACTGGACACTAGAAAATGTTATTTACAAGTAAACGCACTCTGGACAACCTAAGAAAGTCCAGCAACGTCCTGAGATGCGGCCCAAAGATGCATACTTCCACATCCGGTGGACGGCCTAAGGGCGGTTCGCACCGGACCAGGTGTGTCTGCCGGATAGCGCACATAGAGGGACAGATCGAAAGCAAGCGTACTTCAAAATAATATTGTACTTTGTGTACTTCCAATGTACTTTGTACTTCAGTCATGAAATAAATACGAAGACATTATAATACTGAATGTCGTTTCAACGACGTCAGATGCGTCTATTAGTAATGATTGAGTAAAACACGCATCCTGCATCGGTGTTAATATGAAAGAATTTAGACTAATTATATCAAAAGTTTTATCTTTTAAAGGAAAGCAACAAAATATTTTCCGACAACAGTCTGTAAGATAGTCGAATCGCTTGAACTGAAAACATTCTTTGCTTGAACAAAACGCAAAAAAGACTATTTAATTTGCCGATACCAAGACGTTGACATACAAAATCCGGTGAAACAAGCCCGATACTGACTAAGGGTTATGTTTACCGCTCTGCTGACGGTTGTGTCTTTCAGCCTGGCAGTTCGTCCTGTCTACATTTTGAATTTCAGTCTTTTTCGTAGTTGTGCTCATATGTCAATACGTGATGCGATGCAGGAAAAAGTTAAAGACAGTGGAATGCCACATTTGGCTGCAAATTCAAATTCGGTTATTTTCCTTACCAAACAAGTGCTGACAAAGCGTGATACAATGGATGGTAACTTAATGTTTCGAAATGAAATGTCGCTCCTGGCGAAAGAGGGTGAACCTTTTCGAGCGCAGAAACAGATTCAATATTATCCAGTTTCTGAGAAGGCAAAGGTTGAGCAGTCTTTTTTGCCGTTGCCGATCACCTTGTTCCTTCATCTCAACATAGAATAAGCAGATTGGAAAAGATCTCGACTGAACTTCGTGTACTTGTAAAATCATGGGCGTTTCTTGGCCTCCACCATGTTGTGGCAGCTCCTTTTAAGACCTCTTTGGCGCTATCAATATGAATATTGTAGCTTTGCCTGATTATTTCTGCCTTTATTTGCCAATTTTATTTTGCATACATTGAGCAGTTTAATTGCGTATTACCTCGGCCCTCTTTCCACCTTGTGCAGCTAAAGTTTGCTCATACATCTCAAACTTACTCTGCCAAAGCTTGTCAGTGGCAAACTTGAATTGCTTAGTGAAATTTTCTCATTCACCTTGTGACAGCTAATAATGTAGGCCTCACATAGCGACTTGCTTCTTCCATTTCCTTGAACCGAGCGATCTTTGCTCTCTTTATTATGACCTGAGTATTTCTTTGTCATTACAAAATGCCTATTTTTGTTTATCGTAATCATCTGTTATGCTTTTTATAAATGTCTTCTTACAAGTGTTTTCTGAACAGGTTATTATCACGAAATTAATTTTGTTCGAAGAAAGAGTCGCTTCGGTCAATAACACATTTGGTTTGGTTTGGTTTGGTTTATGGGGGTTTAACGTCCCAAAGCGACTAAGGCTATGAGAGACGCCGTAGTGAAGGGCTCCGGAAATTTCGACCACCTGGGGTTCTTTAACGTGCACTGACATCGCACAGTACACGGTCCTCTAGAATTTCGCCTCCATCGAAATTCGACCACCGCGGCCGGGATCGAACCCGCGTCTTTCGGGCCGGCAGCCGAGCGCCGTAACCACTCAGCCACCGCGGCGGCTACCAATAACACATTTGAACGAATGAAAGTTATAGGGAGTAACAACAAGCCCCATGGTTTATTCAATACCCGGATGAAAATAAATGCCAAAAAGAAAACTTTCTTTCGCACTGCGAACTGATCGAATTATCAGCAGCGGCAGGTCGCGGTTTATTAGCGGGAGCCGGGGGAGAGCAGTGCAGAAAAATAATAAGCACTGTTTCATTAACCAGTCTCCAGTGTACGTACTGAAAAACGATGCATGGTGTGTCTTCTAAAAGGTAAGCAGGATGCAGCTTTTATTCAAGTTAAGCACACGAATGTAGTAGTAGGTCTTGTTAGAAAAAGTGCCGCTATTTTAAGCACATTGTTTGCCTCCTGCTTTTTCGATAAGGTTATATTTATTTGAAATGATAGCGGCGAGGTAGAGCATCCGCCTCGCGTGCGAAGAAACCGGGTTAAAGTCTTGGTCCAACGCAACTCTACACCAGAATAAAAAAAATGGCTGTGGTTTAGATCTGGTTAGTCGAGTAGCGATAGCTACAGACCCGCGGCTGCGCTTAGGCCAAAGTTTCAGCACGTCTTGCAAGGCGGGCTGCCTTCACAGACGCAGAACTCAATCAGCATTCACCATCAGAGGTCGGCGCTGCAGATTCATCGTTAGAGGCCAAGCGAGCCCGTCTAGCGGCATCGCTTTCACGGTCTTTGGCCAACCGTTCGGCACGTTCCTCTTGAGTCTCTTCGGCGCGCTGTCTCCACTTCATTTCTAGGGCGATCCCTCGCCTCCTTCAGGCTAGCTGTTTCTTACCATCCATACTGCGGCCTCAGCTATGCCTGCGGCTACGCAAGCTTTCCCTTTCTATACTCCAGGTTATCACAGCTGCGGAGGGCGGCGTGTGATGTCGTACAGAGGACACAGCGAGCGCCCAACGGCTCAAACCCCTCAACAGAATAAAAGTAACGACACCTCCTCCATCCTCCTCCTATGCCAGCGCTCCTTCTCTCGCCACCTCTTGGCGGCCGACGGTGGCGGCACCTAGGCCGGGGGATGCTAGCAGACGCTCCCAACTCTCGCCTTTCGGCGCGCAGCAGACCGCGCGCCCGAATGAACTTCTTGCTGCGCGTTTTTCCGTGGCTTCCGTCGAAATGGCATGATGGCATGGAAGATCAAAAAATCAGTTATGAAATAACTGCCGCGACACACGCTGCGCTGCTTTATCGAAACTTTTTGTCTTGCGATATTTCGACCATCAGTGCACGTTAAAGATCCCCAGGTGGTCGAAATTATTCCGGAGCCCTCCACTACGGCACCTCTTCTTTCCTTTCTGCTTTCACTCCCTCCTTTATCCCTTCCCTTACGGCGCGGTTCAGGTGTCCAACGATATATGAGACAGATACTGCGCCATTTCCTTTCCCCAAAAAAACAATTATTATTATTATTATTATTATTATTATTATCGCGTTGACTGCGGAGGTCACGTTCGAAGTGGCGTGCGCGAGCGAGTTCGTGGCACTACAGTGAATATACTCAGCGCGTTGTGTTCCCAACGCTCGTGCTTTGGCGGGCAGTGGACCGCGCGCTCGAATGAATTTTTTGTTTTATTTTCTGCCTCGAACTCGGCCGCATGGCATGGCAGGTACAAAAATTACTTACCCAAATAACTGCCCCGAACCACGTTGCACTGCTTTATCGGAAATTTTCGTGCTGCGATCGCTGTGATCGTGGTGCACACGGTGGAAGTTGAGGAGCAAGCGAGCTCGGGGCTCTATAGTGAATGTCTCGGAGTCGTGTTTATCAATCGACTTCTTTTGCCCAATATTATTAAAAATTTAACTCCGCAAAGAGGAAGTAGACCGCCATGTGACTAGATGTGCGGCGGAGGCTTTATTTGAACGGAATGCGGTGTTTCTCACATAATATGTTCTCTCAAAGGCACGTTCGCTTGTGCAACGGGCTGTGCTATTCAGTGTGTAGCTGCTTACTCGTCTCAATCTTAATCATCTTAGCGCAGGAAAGCTTGGAGATTATTTCGCAGTTAATATAGCTCGGGCACCTCACAAGCTACAGTTAAAAATACCCGACTGACGGTAGCCACGTAATGTTCGTTTGTAAATAGGCGAATACGATGCCATATAGTTGGGCATTGTAACACGGTTGTAATCAAAATTTGGATGTAGGGTTAAGAATTTGGGTTGATTTACACCATCCAAAGAGGCATTTAAACGCTGTTTTGTGAGCAGCTACAGAACCGCATGAGTAATTTGAATGCTGCTTGTTTAGATGATTGCTGCTTGTTTAGACGATTGTCATCTCGGGTCAGCATTAGCAATAATAGCTTGTAAGAGAACGCCGCCTTCCCTCTTGTAATCTACATGCTTAACGCGCAGTAGCCTGGACTGCAGCAGTTAAATAATTGCTTTAAGTCGAAGTAGCGTGCAAAAAGAAAAAAAATGCTGAAAAGTCAAAACACGGATTTGCTCAGTACTGTCTCAAGCAAACACGTTGATTCGTTTAGGAAGTTGCTTGTAGTGAAAATTGAAAAAAAAAACAAGAAGAAAATATCAGAAAATAGATTAGGGTAAGTCTCTTATATTTCTGCTGAAACATTGTCAATGCCTCGACACCAAACTTTTATAAGCTCACCTGCTTTGAGCAACTATACCTTTCAGAGAGTTATGAGAAATATAATCTTGCAAGGTTTGTTATGGTAACAAGCAAACATGTGATTACAAAGTAACACGTCACGCGTTGTTACGTTTCGAGCCTTCCAATTTCTGGGTG
The DNA here is from genome assembly GCA_030143305.2 of Amblyomma americanum. Classification (NCBI taxonomy): domain Eukaryota; kingdom Metazoa; phylum Arthropoda; class Arachnida; order Ixodida; family Ixodidae; genus Amblyomma; species Amblyomma americanum. The sequence goes on from JARKHS020031200.1 coordinate 14,688, forward strand.
TGGGCCGCTTTCGATGCACAAAAAGCCGTGGTGCTGCATCTGGCCTCAATTTATTTACACCGTAATTACGAAGGACATGGCTGTCAAACTGGTCTCCGGTGAAGTGATCATATATGCGAGACCTATATGCGAGCAGCATGTACCGCGGTTATGAAACAGCGAGAACCGCCTCTTCAGTATGGGGTTCGTAAGCGAAGAAGTCCAACTGCAGCAAAAATTTCCGCGGCAGTGCGCAAGATGAAATTTAGACCAAATACGCGAGCAACGTAAACATGGGAGCTCAAACAATATGAAGCGTAACTTTGGAGTCGATCCTGCGAACGAGTCTGACTGCAGCCACGTCGACACGCCACGAAATGCGTGCAGAATCTAGCAGAGCTGGCACGGTGGGCATAAGACAACAAGAAGCACAGCTTTCGTTGCCAAAGAGCGAACGAGGTCTATCTACAACTATGCCAAACAGCATTTACTGCGAAGACTGCAGTCGCTCGCGCTTTGCACTAAATGAACCGAAAAAAAAAAACACCACTGACAACTGAAGAACGGCCACTAACCTCACAAAGTTGCGGACACAGCACATTATCGAAGTTTGCCAGGCCGATCCTGTGAAGCCAGACCTCTCGGCGAGCCGCGTTACTTTTTACGAAAGGAATACAAAAAATCTTTTCCCACTGCCTCCTTGGTTGTTGCATCCATACGTGCAACAGAATCTCGGCCTCGCCGCAACGCGTAGACGGCGCAACACTTCCCACCAAAACTCAGTCGCAAAAAAAAAAAGAAAACAGAGCGCGATTCCTACACCCCCGACAATAGCGGCGGCGTCTGCTGCGGAGCAAAAAAGCGCGCGCTAACACGTGACCACAGCGCCTCGGCCAATGGAAGGCTCGATTATCCGGTGGAGCGCAAGAAGAGGGAAGCCGGAAATTTCAAGGCTTTGCGTTAATTTTGCTTAATTGAGGGGCTTTACCACCGGCAGGAGCGGTGGCCGGGCGGCGACCGCGGCGAGACGAGTTGCGGGAGAATCGAGGCCCGTGGTGTGACGTCCCTCAGAGGGCGTAGCGATCGCGCCAGCAGTGGTGGTTGCCAGGCAACGGTACACGCGCGCCTGTAGGAGCGGCTGCCACACTATTCTAGTTCACTGTAGCCGCACGGCGACCGCGACGAGCCGAGTCACCGGAGAATCGAGGACCGTGGTGTGACGTCACACAGAGTGTGCGGCGAGCGCCCAACGGCTAAACCGACGGCAAGAGCAATGGCCGAGCAGCGACCGCGACGAGCCGAGCTGCTGGAGAATCGAGGGCCGTGGTGTGACGAAACAGTTAGGCCACGGATCGAAGTGCGACGACGGCGAAGAGGCGAAAACCTTGTGTGATGTACCTAATGCTACAAAAAAAAACAGCGTGTGTATAGAATTGCATGACTAGGGGCAGGGTGCGGCCTGATCTAGGTGACGAGAACCGAAAATGCACTCGTTAGTCAGAATAGTATTAGGACACCCTAGTGTAGTGCTTGTCCACAACCTCCTGTATGCCTAAACCAATCACCTTCGCCCTCTGTCCCCCGAGGCCGCCCTCTAACGCAGCGGAAGACGCTAAAAATCCCCGGTTCTAGAGAGGTCACCATTCGAAACTGAATCATGCAGCGTTTAACGCTAGAGCGTATCCAGGCAGACTAGTGTAGCAAAGCTGTCCGAGAAACCAGCAGCTATTACATGGAATGCAATAGGGTTATTGGGGTTAGGAGGACAGATGAGGCGTATGCAGTGCTGGGAGGTGGGCACGTACAAAGCTATCGTTTATTAGCGGAGAGTCGAGAAGAGGGTGTGGGATTCCTTATCAATCGTGACATAGGTGGAAATACAGCAATTCCGCAGTATTAATGAGTGGGTGTTAGCTATCACAATTTGTCTTAACAACAGGTATAAATTAGGGGTAGTGCAGGTTTACGCGCTTACATAATCAAATGAGGATAAAATTGCCGAAAGCTTCTATGAAGACATGGAATCGGCAATGAACAAGGTTAAAAAGTGGTTGTGGCTCAACTCAGCTGATACAGGATGCACAGAGCGAAAACTTTCTTAAGCAGGTTTGGACACGGTTTAGCTTTGGCTCACCTTTATTGTTTCAAGACTTCAGCGAGAGCAAACTGTTTAAGCGAGAGAAAATCACGCAGTGAATCACGTGCCACAACTGCTAGAGCTAGCGTCCAGAGTTGCTATCGGAGCAGCGGCGGGCGTGACTGCCAAGCGCTAGAACAAATCACCTGACGCATCGCAATCCACAACTGGTGAGGAGGAGCGGCGCACCAGCAACGAGCGCAGCGGCGGACGTTAGCGCCAAGGGCGCAGCTATACGACGAAGGTGAAAATGGTGTTCGAGGCTCCTGCCACGCGCGATTTTGCGCATGTGGTGCGCCTCCGGTTAGAGGTCACATCTAAGAGCCAGATGACCTTAAGGCTTAGCATAGGAAGAGTAGGGCTCTCCGTTCGGATACCAAGTACACTATGCTGATTGATGACTTCCACGCCAAGGTAGGAAAGAAGCAGGCTCGAGACCAGGCGGTAGGCGACTGTTGCAGAGCCTCCAGGAATAGAAGGGAGGAGTGAGACAGTTCTCAAAGAGAAATGTTTACGATAATGAATACCTTCTTCCGTAAACAAAAGAACAGGAAGTGGACGTGGAAGAGCTCCAATGATGCGACCGAAAACGAACGAGGTATCATGCTCTGCGATTACCCTGGCATCGTCTAGGACGTGCATGTCATCAGAAAAGTGCCTTGCAATGATCACAGGATGATGAGGTCTCGAGTTAGCATATAATTGAAGAAGGAACGTGAAACTAGTAAAGCTGGAGTGCATTACCGAGTTAGTGAAGAGGAAAAGTAGAGGAACTCAGGATATCATTTCGGATATCATTTTACCTGATGACTGCGACCTCAACAATCAAGCTGTCAGCGATTATCTCACAGTCATCATTAGAGTGCGTTGAAGAGTTAGGCGATACGATTGTTCAACAGTATATGGACAATTTAATTTAGCTCAGGAGACCAAACATGTGATTAAGAAACGCGAAAGCATAAAAGCATCGAACTCCACAGGCAGCATAAAACCGGCAAAGCATAGGTAGGTATTATATGAATAGAATCGAGCATGCTCTAAACAATGAAGGCGCATAAAGGCAGTGAAGACAAAACTAAGTAGGCGCACAGATTAGATGTATTCCTTAAGAAACTAAGGGGATAATGCCATTATGAATATGGACAATACAGTTAAAGTAGCCGACGAGTTCTACACAAATCTTTACAGTTGGCAATGTGATCAGGACGTCAAGGAAATAATCGATATCATGTAGCAATGGGACTTTCCTTGATCAACTAGAGATTAAGTAAAGAAAGCGTTAGGAGCTATGCAAAGTGGGAAAGCGACTGGTCATGATCAGGCAACACCAGAACGCTTGACGGACAGAAATGGACACTGTGCTAGAAAAACAAGCTACCCGGCTAACGCAATGCATTACTCACTAGCGTGAATAGAAGCTTGGAAAAACGCTAAAATACGCTTGATCATAAGAAAAGAGGTGTCGAGATACTTTTAAAATTACAGACCGATCAGCTCATTGTCCGCTGCTATAGGGTACTTACTATGCTAATAGGTAATAATCACGAAATCTTTTGCCTTTATTCAACCAAATTAGCACGTAGGCTTTCGAGAAGGACACTTGACAATGCATCATATTCAAACTATCAATCATGGGTATCGAAACGTTTACAATAAATTGAACTCCCATAGATAGCCTTCATAGATTACGCCAAAGCATATGACTGTGGTTGAACCTTACCAGTCATGCAGGCATCGCGGAATCATGCTGTAGAAGTGCCTTCCGTAAAAATACCAGAAGACATCTATCACGGCTGCATAGCTACCTTAGCCCTCCATAAGGTCAGCAATAAAATAACAATAAGATAGAGTGTCAGGCAGGAAGATCAAATCTCGACAATGCTATTCACTGCCTGTTTACAGGAAGTGTTCAGGTAAGCGTTAATGAAGAATACTCAGCAATCTGCGAATCCCTGATGACATTGCTTCGTTAAGTCACTCGCGAGATGAACAGCATAACATGACTAATGAGGCAGACAGGCAGAGCAGAACAGTTGGGTCTAAAATTAATATAGAGAAAAGGAATGTAATGTTCATCAGTCTCTCAAGGGAACAGTAGTTTACCATTGTTTGCTAGGTGCTGGAAGTGGTAAGAGAATACGTCAGCTTAGGCTAGGTAGTCACGGCAGATCTGAAACATGAAAGCGGAATAACTAGAAGGATCAGAATGGGGTGGAGTGCACTCGGCAGGTTCTTTGAAATCATGTTTAGCAGTTTGCCATTATCCCCAAAGAGAAAAGTATACAACAGCTCTATCTTACTGGTACTTACCTACGGGGCAGAAACAAGGAGGCTAACGAAAATGGTTTAGCTTATTTTAAGCAGAAGGTGCCGAGCTATGAAAAGAATAATAGTAGGTGTAATGTTAAGAGACCGGAAGCGGCCGGAGTAAGTGAGGCAACAAACGCACGTTAATAGCATCCTATAGTGAAAATCAAGAGCAATAAATGGGCTTGGGAAGGCCATGCACTGCGAAGACAAGATAACCGCTCGCCTTTAAGGGTAACGGAGTGGATTCCGAGAGAAGGCAAGCGTAGCAGGGGGCGGACGAAAGTTACGTACGCGGATGAGATTAAGAAGTTTGCGGGGATACAGTGGCCGCAGCTGGCATAGGAGAGGCCTTTGCCCTGCAGTGCGTGTATCTGGCTGATGATGATGAAGAAATTTATTTATTCTTTCATAGGGGCACAGGTTCAAGGCATCTTGGTCTCTGCGAGAATTGTATTTCACATCAACATCCACCGACACCGAGAAAGGAAAATATTTTTTAATTTTTTAGTTGTGGGCTCTATAATTTCACTTGTGTGCTGTACTCACTTTTAACCAGCAAGATAAGTGATTGGGAAGGACTGCAAAACTTTACAGGGCGATAAGATATGTGATGGGACAGTTGTGCAAATGCATTTGTATTTTCTCCTGTGAATACCTTAGTCTGGAGAATTGATGCTAAATAATCCTACTCTACGCCGAGACTTTGTACAGGCGAAGTTTGTTTTCTTGAGGGTCCACAGTGGCAATGGTTGGATAGACAACAACGTAGCGAATAGAATTGGATTGGGAGGCGGCTGGTGTGTGGTTCTGCATGGAAGCAGGTCCCTACTTCACCGCAGCTAACAAGCATACTTCACCGCGGCTAGCTTGACCGCGGCTAACTTCATCGTGGCTAATAGCGCTGGCTTCAGTGTAAATATCAATTGGCGCAGTCGGGTTGAAGTGGCGAAAGATATTAGGCGAAACCAAAATTCGGCGCAGTGTGTGGAATTCGTGATTGAAAGAAGGCCAGGTGGGTAGATTGGATCTTCCGTCAAGTGGCTGGGTCAAAGATGGGTGTTCGAGGTTAATTCAAAATGAAGCAACAAAATTAGGCGCAGTGCCAGACAAAGCTCGGAATATGCTTCAGGTATGTTTGCCTGGGAAATGCAGTGATTGCATGAAATTTAGTGAGTTCGGGAAGAATGCTATCCTTAGATACAACGTGTATTAAAATGAATTTTACTGGACAGAAAAGCTGTGGATTTTTATCTTGAGTTGAAGCCCAGCGACTGTGACATGAGTGATGGCGTTCTTCGGTAGTGGAGAAGGAATGTCCGTTGAAAGGACAGCAATAATATTAAGATAGGGAAGGCCCGTCTGCTGCTTGAGGCCTCACAGGACAGTGTCCGTCATTCGTTAGAAAATTGCGCAGGCATTGCAAAGCGCAAACGGCATGAAGTTGAACTCGTATAAGCCGCCAGGTGGGATTAAAGCAGTTTTTGGGCTATCACCTTGATCCCGGGTTCGAACCCGACCGCGGCGGCTGCGTTTTTATGGAGGAAAAACGCTAAGGCGCCCGTGTGCTGTGCGATGTCAGTGCACGTTAAAGATACCCAGGTGGTCGAAATTATTCCGGAGCCCTCCACTACGGCACCTCTTCTTCCTTTCTTCTTTCACTCCCTCCTTTATCCCTTTCCTTAAGGCGCGGTTCAGGTGTCCAACGATATATGAGACAGATACTGCGCCATTTCCTTTCCCCCCAAAAACCTATTATTATCACCTTGAGCCAGCGGTACATGCAAGGTGCAAGAGCACAAGTCCAAAGAAGAGAAAAACTTGCCTCTCTGGGTGTGACCTGGAGTACAGAGTGCTTGTGCGTGAGCTGTAGAACAGAAGCGAATGGAACCGGTTTTCTTTTTCACCAACGCAACTGGAAATGCCATGGCCCGCTAGTGGACAGTACGCTTCCCCTGGGAAGCCCATCGTCCGCGTGACCTCGAAGGACGCGGCGCTCAGGTGCCGGTACGCAATAAGGGCACTGGCGCAAAGGGGAGTGTGTACCGGTGTCGATGATGTGCGCAACGACCGCCGTATGATCCAAAGCAGCGTGAGGGAGGTCGAACGAAGGACTGTAGCTCCGGAGGAGGAAAACTTGTGTGGTGGTTACGGATCGCTTCCAACGTCGCGAAAGCTGAACACATCAACGTCAAAGGATACATACGAAAGAAGCCAGGTTCTTCAATGCACTCGAGGCATTCGGCGGGAAGCTCTACTGTCTAGAAAAAATGTATTAGAGACGTAGTTTTCAATCTGACCATAGTGAACCTTGAGAACAGCAAAGATAAATAGAAGGCAGGCATTGTGGAAAGCACCGTCAGCAGATCTGAAGAAATAATTTGAATTAGTGACACTAGCACCTGACAGTGGTACGAAGGGGGAAAGAATGATGTAATACCGGTATCAGACATGAAAAGATATTTCGCATGACGCTCAAAGAGTCGTCATGCAGGCGGAAGGGCAGTTTGCGCGCGTGTACAGCCACTACCGCCAAAATGAGTCGAAGGTGTGTCGCATCCTAGGTTTATATGGTCTGATGAGTGAGATAGTACAATCGATTGTATAGTGCACTTTTTTGTTAGCCCAAATGTGCTTTTTGGTATATGACAAATGCACGAGTCTTGGGAAAAAAACCTAAGCATACTGTGAATGCGTCAGGAGCCTCTCTGGTCCGCAATGGCGGCGCTGCCACCAACGGCGCGCTGCACCGCGCGCTCCCAGATG